>JAPKLY010000178.1:181252-300540 GCA_026898435.1 Prunella vulgaris
GTAATCTTGAAAGGTCGGAAACTGGTCGGAGTCCGGTCAATTTTTTTAGAAATAGCATATTTAGTTTTTTTTTCGTGACGGAGTTAGTTCGGAACTACTTTTTAAATTATTTTTACCTAAAAAAAATACTATGCATATGTAGAATTTTAATTGACATTATCTTTTTAATTTTTACTAGTAAAATAACTAATATTTTGAAAAGTCGGATATTTCTCCAAATTCATTAAAAATATCATTTGCACCAGTATTTTTTTGACGGAGTTGGGTCGGAATGATTTTTTACGTTCCTTTAGTGTAGAAAAAATTTAAAAGATACATGATTACGACTAACGTTATCTTTTTTAATTTTTAAGGATTAAATAAGTAATCTTGAAAGGTCAGAAACTGGTCGGAGTCCGGTCAATTTTTTAAAAAATAGCATATTTAGTAAATTTATTTGTGACTGAGTTTGATCGGAACTACTTCTTAGATTATTTTTACCTAAAAAATACTATGCATATGTAAAAAATTTGATTGACGTTTTCTTTTTAATTTTTACTAGTAAAATAACTAGTATTTTGAAAAGTCGGATATTTATCTAAATTTATTAAAAATAGCACTTGCAATAGTATTTTTATGACAGAGTTGTGTCGGAATGATTTTTTACGTTCCTTTAATCTAGAAAATTTTTAAAAAATACATGATTACGACTAAATTGTATATGTTTTTTGTCAATTCAATCATGTTGTAAATATAAGAGAGATAAATTTGAGAAGATTGAGGTGTAAATTTTCTAGTAAATAGGGAATAAAAAAATAATATTAATTCATATGTATCTTTATTAAAATAATAAATAAGTAAATAAATAATATATTTTTGTCAACAGAAAACACGATTGACTCATTCTTTTTTATACTTAAAAATTCAAAAATAAAAATAAAGGAGATTGCCGAATGAGAGAGAATATTTGGTGACAATATATTCAATTCATTAGTTTCTAAAAAATGAGAAAAATAAATTTTAGAAGATTAGGGGTGTAAATTTCCTAAATATAGGAAATTAAATATATTTTTTCACTATCATAATATTTATATCTTTATATATAGGTTTTTAAAAATTTATAAATAATTTTAAAATGGAATGCTATCATCTCAATATTTATGTATTTTTAATTAAAGATTAATATATTTACAATAATAATTATTATTATTGGAAAAATATAATAATAAAAAAGATATATTTATATCTATATAAAACCCGATTGACTCAGTCTTCTATAATATTAAAAAATTTATTTATAAAAAATTGATGAGACTTTCGTGGGGGAGATAAATTGGAAAGAGTTGAGAAATATATCAAAATTTATGACAAGGATTAATACAATATCTCTACTTATGAATCTAATTTTCATACAATTTTATATTTTGTAAAATAAATCGGTAAATTTGTAAAATTCTAAAATTAATAAAAACAAATTTGATTACAAATCGTAATCTTGACAAGATTCTGCACTCCACAAATTGATTAAAAACCCGGTATGCAAGGAAAGAAATCTATTGAAAATATGGTATTGCCTAATTAATAATATATTAAAATCAATAAATACTTTTTATTTCAAATTAATTTTCCTTCATTACGATTAAAAGTTAATCATGTTTCCATGATCTACAAATTCTGTTACAAAGATCAATAACAAGTAAATAATATTATACATAATAAATTTATTTTTGAGTAAAATTCCATAATCGTAATCATGATCTTAACTATAAAAATAATATACATACCTAATGAATTTTTGAATGTTCTACTAATTCTATTACAAAGTTACACGATCTTAATTATAACATTAAAAATTATTTTAATGAGTAAATTGGGGTTGTAAATTTCCTAGAATATAGAAATGTAAATATATTTCTCCACCATTAAAAAGATAACAGTCAATCAAAACTTTATAAATACATAGTGTTTTTGACGTAAAAATAATTTAAGAAGTAGTTTCGATCAAACTCCGTCACAATTTTTTTTTACTAAATATGTTATTTTTAAAAAAATTGACTGGACTCCGACCAGTTTCCGACCTTTCAAAATTACTTATTTAATCCTTAAAAATAATAAAGATAACGTTACTCGTAAACATTTATCTTTTAAATTTTTTCTAGATTAAAGGAACGTAAAAAATTATTCCGACCCACGTTTGTCAAAAAAAATCTATTGCAAGTGCTATTTTTAATAAATTTAGATAAATATCCGACTTCTCAAAATATTAGTTATTTTACTAGTAAAAACTAAAAAGATAACGTCAATCAAATTTTTTACATATGCATAGTATTTTTTAGGTAAAAATAATCTACGAAGTAGTTCCGATCAAACTCCGTCACAAAAAAAAAAACTAAATATGCTATTTTTAAAAAAATTGACCGGACTCCGACCAGTTTCCGACCTTTCAAGATTACTTATTTAACCCTTAAAAATTAAAAAAGATAATGTTAGTCGTAATCATGTATCTTTTAAATTTTTTCTACACTAAAGGAACGTAAAAAATCATTCCGACCCAACTCCGTCAAAAAAGTACTAGTGCAAATGATATTTTTAATGAATTTGGAGAAATATCCGAGTTTTCAAAATATTAGTTATTTTACTAGTAAAAATTAAAAAGATAATGTCAATTAAAATTCTACATATGCATAGTATTTTTTAGGTAAAAATAATCTAAAAAGTAGTTTTGACCTAACTTTGTCACAAAAAAAAATTATTAAATATGCTATTTCTAAAAAAATTGACCGGACTCTGACCAGTTTCCGACCTTTCAAGATTACATATTTAATCCTTAAAAATTAATAAAGATAACGTTAGTCGTAATCTTGTATCTTTTAATTTTTTTTCTAGATTAAAGGAACGTAAAAAATCATTCCGACCCAACTCCGTCAAAAAAATACTATTGCAAGTGCTATTTTTAATAAATTTAGATAAATATCCGACTTTTCAAAAAACTAGTTATTTTACTAGTAAAAGTTAAAAAAATAATGTCCATCAAATTTTTTACATATGCATTGTTTTTTTAGGTAAAAATAATCTAAGAAGTAGTTCCGATCAAACTCCGTCACAAAAAAAATTACTAAATATGCTATTTCTAAAAAAATTACAGGACTCCGACCAGTTTCAATTCCGACCTTTCAAGATTACTTATTTAATCCTTAAAAATTAATAAAGATAATGTTAGTCGTAAACATGTATCTTTTAATTTTTTTCTAAATTAAAGGAACGTAAAAAATCAATCCGACTCAACTCCGTCAAAAAATACTATTGCAAGTGCTATTTTTAATAAATTTAGATAAATATCCGACTTTTCAAAATACTAGTTATTTTACTAGTAAAAATTAAAAAGATAACGTCAATCAAAATATTTACATATGTATAGTATTTTTTAGGTAAAAATAATCTAAGAAGTAGTTCCGATCAAACTCCATCACAAAAAAAATACTAAATATGCTATTTAAAAAAAAATTAACCGGATTCCGACCAGTTTCTGACCTTTCAAGATTACTTATTTAATCCTTAAAAATTAATAAAGATAACGTTAGTCGTAATCATGTATCTTTTAAAAAAAATTCCTGATTAATGGAACTTAAAAAATTATTCCTACCCAACTCCGTCAAAAAAATACTATTGCAAGTGCTATTTTTAATAAATTTAGATAAATATCCGATTTTTCAAAATACTAGTTATTTTACTAGTAAAAATTAAAAAGATAACGTCAATCAAATTTTTTACATATGCATAGTAGTTTTTAGGTAAAAATAATCTAAGAAGTAGTTCCGATCAAACTCCGTCACAAAAAAAATTACTATATATGCTATTTCTAAAAAAATTGAACGAACTCCGACCAGTTTCCGACCTTTCAAGATTACTTATTTAATCCTTAAAAATTAAAAAAGATATTTTTAGTCGTAATCATGTATCTTTTAAATTTTTTCTACACTAAAGGAACGTAAAAAATCATTCCGACCCAACTCCGTAAAAAAAAATACTAGTGCAAATGATATTTTTAATGAATTTGTAGAAATATCCGACTTTTAAAAATATTAGTTATTTTACTAGTAAAAATTAAAAAGATGATGTCAATTAAAATTCTACATATGCATAGTATTTTTTAAGTAAAAATAATATAAAAATTAGTTTCGACCTTAACTCCGTCACAATTTTTTTTTACTAAATATGCTATTTCTAAAAAAATTGACCGGACTCCGACCAGTTTCCGACCTTTCAAGAATACTTATTTAATTCTTAATAATTAATAAAGATAATATTATTCGTAATCATGTTATTTTTAAAAAAAAATTAGGTTAAAGGAACGTAAAAAATCAATCCGACCCAACTCCGTCAAAAAATACTATAATTAAAAGTATATTCGTCACTTATTTTAATTTGGTGTAAGAAATGAAATAGGAAAAAGATTAGGGGTGAAAAAATATATTAAAAAAGGAAATGAGAATTAAGGGTATATTGGTCACTTATTTTTAAAAAAGGCCAAAAAAGAGTTTTTATAAATTTGTGGACAAAAAAGAGTTTGTACCATAAAAAAAAGGCTAAAATTTATAGTTTTCTCAAAATTTAATGTATTTTATTTAAATTATTTTTAAAATTGTATTACAAAGGTGTCTTTATAAATATATAAATTTTATACTAAATTCCATATATTAAATACTCCTAATATCATATAACTAAATAATATTGTCTTGTTATTAAATATTAATTAGTATATATATAAATGATTTAATCAAAAAGAAAAAAAAAGAATGGGGAAGAAGAAAAGAAAATGTGGATGAAGGGAATTAATTAAATGGACCAAGTCCATACCAACTAACCCACTATGCATGTGTTTTATATATACATTACATATTAATTTTAATAATATATAATATTTATGTATATATGTAGTTATAATATATGTTATATATATATATATATATATATATACACGATACAATTATATATATATATATATATTATATATATGATACAGTTATATATATATATATATACATACATACGAATGTTACAAAAAAGGGGGTTAATTAAATTTATGAAAGTGGAACAAAATTTAATATTTAAACGACTTAAATTATATTAGTGACTCTGTTTCTTCATTTCTATTTTCATTATACACAGAGGAGGTGAAGAGTCGTCTCTTTCCTCCCAATCTCACTCTCTCTCTCTCTACACACACTCTCTCTCTAAAAAAATAAAATTCCACCATTAATTTTTGCTGAAACTCAAGGTTACCTCAAGATTTAGAGGTTTGAAGGTGGATTAGAGAAAATCTTATTTCCTTCAACTGCTATTTTTCAAAGAATTTCACAGAAATTTATCGTCCTTCCACAAAATATTTTTTTTCTCTTCTTTTTCATTATTTTCTTCAATGTTTCTTTATGAAATGATGATTAAATATTTGTGTTTGAGGCTCAAAGATATCTTTTTGGTACTTGATTGAGAATTTAAAATGACATTTTTCTTTTTAGCATACGGACTTGTCAAGAATGATGTTATTTGATTTACAATAGGGGGTTGGATGTTGATTTTGTGATTGCATGTTGTTTTTGCCATTGCATGTGGCTTTACTTTGTTTTTCCTACTGTAAATCTTACTCTATTTTGTGTGGGGACTTATTGGTGGTCATTTAATGATTTAATTTGAGTTGGTTGTCATAACTATGCTTAAATGTGTATTAGTTTTGAGAAGAAATCTGCCTATGTGATTGCATGTCCATTCCCAGAGTTTTTCTGACCTTTTCCCAACGAATTTGACCAAATCCTTTTACCACATTGAGTTACTGTACGTTAAGAACGTGTATTTAAAATTTCAGAATTTTTGAAGTTATTTTCGAATTTATATGTTTTTTCATTTGAAGTGCAATAGTGAAGAAAAATGCCTCTGTTTTTGGTAATGATTATAAAATTTTCTGTGTATAAATGGCTTCGTATTTTAGATTGATTTTCAACTATGTTGTTTCCCCATGTTATACCTTTCATAAGAATTTTATTTGGATACATTTGGAGTTATATTTGATTTTTTTTAGTAAATGGTTTTTTTGCTGTAAAAGTAAAATATTTTTGTACCCTACTAGAAAAATTATAGAAATTAAAATACATGGAATTAAAATATGAACTTTTAAAATATGTTAACACTGACCCTTAAGATCAGGTATAATTTTATCTTATATTTTTTTAAGTAATATTAAATATTTTCTAAATTTTAGAAAATAATGTGACGTAGACCCTATTAATAACCAATTTTTCAACATACTTGTAAAAATCACAAGAAAAGATCTACAAGCTATTTTTTATTAAAAAATTTACAGTATATAAATATTTGAGTGAGGAACCTACTGTATAAATTTAGTGTAATTTTAATATGTGTATATTTGCCAATAAATTATCTACTACAATGTGTCTTTTAGGAAATTTGACCTAGAAGGTGAGTTAGTGATATGTTGCATTTGATCACTTAGTTAAATATTTATGAGTACCTAAAAATTAACAAGGTAAACTTATTTAATTTAATGTATGACTCAATGTGCCTTTTTATGTGTGAGCTTTGATTAATGTTTGACGATTAATATTTTCCCTAAGTGTAATTAAGTTAGTATAAATATTTCGACCATATTATCATATTATTAATGACACATATGTATGAAGTGTACATGTATAATAAGATATTAAAAGTGTTGAAAGAGTTATATTGACAATTATATGATGTAATGATTAAAAGACTAAAAAACAAATCAATATGTCGAGTGCAGTGCCGCAACAGCTGGACTCTCAGGAAGCTACCTCATTTTGTCAGACTGAAAAGTGGGTAACCTCTAATTCATTATGCATTAATTAGAATAATTGTGTGTGTACGAGCAGGCAGATCTTCGGATTATGCTCTGTGTGAATTATGCAAGTCTACGGACTATATTCTATGTGAATTATGGCTAGTCGACGGGCTATGCTCTCTGTGAATCAAGACAGGTCTACGGACTATGTCAGTATGAACTTAGTCGGGCCTATGGACCTGGCATGTACTCGGTTGACATGCTATTAGTCTCTTTGATGCATTCTACATTATATGTTATCCCACTTGGCTTCTCCTCCGGGAAAAGACTCATGATGCTACTTTAACTATTTCGGGAAACGTTGGCAGTAAGGAGGAAGTGTGACTGACTGGGTCGAATCCATCTAAATAATATTGCAATGGTTTAAGTTTTCTATAAGAGGTCTATTAAGTATTTTTCTTATGTCATCAGCTTGAAGATAATTTCCAGAATTTTTATGTTTGGATTTGGATTTCCTAATTAAATTGTCAAGTCTTTTTCCAAACTCTAGGATGTTATGAAAATATTTTGAAGTTAAGCTTTATATGCATGATTAGTCTATCACATGATGGTGCGTCTTATTATATTGAGTTAGTTATACATTTTCTTATCACAAGCATGATAGTCTATTTTTGTAATATCTTAATTAAGCAAGGGTTTGATTTAGATATGTGGGTATGACACGAGTTAGGCACAAACATGATTAGACACTTGAAATGAAAAAAAAAATCAACTCGAGTTTATACGATATAGTCTTCCGCTGATAAAATTTTAAAGTCAATTTATTTTCAATTTCAAATGAAATGACTTGTTATTTTTATGACAAATAATGTGTCTTTTAAATAAAAATAGTGAAAAGAGATGACACTCCTACATGGGGCGTTACAGGTATTCTTGTAACAACCTTTCCCAAAAGTCCTTTCTACCCTTATCAAATTGGTACTTAATTTATCTTCAAAATAAAATAAAATTCATATCCTTAATTTTATACAATAAATGGCCGAAAATATCATCTTATTTTCTTAAAAATTTCGGCTATAATGATCCCATAGGCTAAGATATCTCTAATTCTACCTAACTCTCCAAAATGACTTTCATACCCTTAATAAATTGGTATATCCTTAATTTCCTTAATTCCAATCCTTAAATTGGTATTTAACATGAATAATGCAAGCACTTTCTATCTCTATACCATCCGTGTCTCTGAAATTATTGTGGAATGCCAGCTTATTTTAAGCTGTTTGTGTCCTTTTGCTCTTGAAAATGAGTAGGTCTTTTGTGAATTCGAGTTTACATAAACTCGTATCACTGTTATTTGTAATGTTTATCACTAATATTCATATATACTATCACTGTTACAAAAATATACTTAATTTTTTAACAGTCATAGTGTATGTATATGTGTAACAGTGATAGTGTATACACATAACAGTGATTATTGATAAACCCAAGTTCACCGTAAACTCGGGTTCATATAAGTGTTCGCTTTGAAAATTGGTGGGTTTTATGGGGGAGGCCTCATGAATATGGGGTTAGGGAGGTTTCAAGTTGTAGAAAATGGACGTAGACTTGCACCTGTTGTTTTACCTAAAGTATCGGTTCACAAATGATGAAGCTACAGTTGAGAGAGTGATGGTGGTTGGCGGCTCAATATTTTATTTTTCATTCAATCAATTATAATAAGCTTCGATCTACTAATAATTTTGTCTGATATAAGTTTGAATTTTAATCATCTAGGATGAACTGTATTGGAGGAGTGATGCTAGTACTGTGAATTAGTTTGTACCGTGAAATTAGTTTTTGAATAATATCCAGTTGATATAAATAATATTATTCAGCAGAGCAAGTAACAATATTAAGTGAAATGAGTTACATCATTTAATTGGTGTAACACAGTGCAATTAATTTTCGATGAACTTTGTAATGTCATCCAAAACAAAGTGAACAATGTAAATGATGAATACAAGAATATGTTATATTGGATTGGGTTACTATTTCTTTACAAGAGTTTGAATCAAATATTTCTATGCGCTAGTTATACAATGCACATGCAATTCAAAAAATATTTGAAAGATATCAATTAGCTCGCAGGCTCGGCGCCTGCACTTAGCGTAAATGGTCGGGAGATCTTTGGTGAGAGTGCAGAACATAGACGAATCTCCTCTGAAACCCACGAGTACGGAGTGCAGCACGAGCTCGTCGCTGACTGGCTCCCCACCGAGGATGATTTCCTCGATCTGGTCAATGTATTGCTTGTCCGTCTCGTCCTTCATCTGTCTCACCATCATGAGGCGGTGTCGGCTCTCCGACTTGTTAATTTTGGCGGTGAAGTAGGAGACAAACTTTTCCAGATGTCGGAGAAACTCGTGACGGACCTCGAGAGGAGGTTGGCATACCACTTGTGGGCTAGCTCTCCCAAGGTCAATGGAAACTGGCGACATTTGGTCACGTCGGAGGCCCCCCGTCCCGTCATATAAATGCGAATTTCAAAAGGTGGGTCCTTGGGTCAATTTTCCCCTCGTAGAAAGGAGCTTGGAGCATAGTGATTTTGGTTTGAACCGGAGCGCAATACAGCGCGGTGGACAATTGCTTGTTGACCAAGCTCAGCTTTTTTAGATTACCCCCATTCATGTCTACCTTGCCCTCTACCTCATCGAGACACTTCTGGAAAGCAAGGAAGAGTGATTGTTGGCTGCCTTCTGCAGTCGAAAATTCCATGGGTTCAGGGGATTGATCCTCATAAGAATGATGGGGACGGACTCCAGGCCTCAGTCGATCTAGGGCGGAGACCCTTGGGCGATCACGCCTGAGGAGGGCACTTTGGGCGCTGTTCAAGCTTTTATGAGCTTAGTTGCCGGGATAAGCTCCTATTGAGCGTGAGGCCCGCACATTGGGGTACCTAACAGAGTCAAGTATGATACTCTGGAATAGATAGCTGGCCAAGAGGAGGACCTCTCGGAGTGCTCTTGTCCTAGACGACTGGAAATGGATTTCGGGCGAGACTCAGAGGCCTCGTTGCTCTTGGCTGCCCGCTTCTTCTTCTACTTCTGCTCTTGCTTGGGCTTTATACTTTCTCTTTGGGGCTGCCATGGTTGGCCTCTGGGCCGGTCCCATCTCCTTGTACTTTTTTTGCAGCTTTCGGATAGCTAACCTTGGAGATTTGAAAGCTTCCAGGCGCACTGGCCTAAATTCCTCCTCTTGTCGCCGGGTGTGGCCTGAGTTTCCTATGTCACAGGGGTGACATTGGGAGATAATGTGACCTCTGTGAATGGAGCATTCACATAGAGAGGTACTGAGTTCGGCTGCGCCGGAGGAATGGAAGGGGAGGCTGAGAGTGTTGCCTTACTCGAAGGCTGTGCCATGTGCTTAGATTTGGCCGTGGTAGGAAACGTTAAAGTGAGTACAACTATGAAGGTTTGAAGGCTTCAAAGTTTTTTGGGTCGAAGCTTCGAAGATCTTCAGAGAAATGAGTGAAAATTTTTCTGAGTGGGTGATATCAAAGCATTTGCCACAGACGGCGCCAATCGATGATCCCGTAATATCCTGAGGAATGATATTGAATAAGAAACAAATTATCTAGCGGGACGATCGTTGTGCAAATAATGAAATAACACCAAGTTTTTCTAGCCTTATATTGCAAGGTCTAGGACTTTAAGAGAGATCTGTATTAGGATGCTAAAGGAAGCTGTTATAGATTACAATGGTGGTTTTTAGAGAGAAAAATAATATATGTGTATGCGTTCTTATCTCAGCTCAAATGAACATGTATATATAACTTTAGGTGTGTTGCATGGCATGGATTTCGTCACGCAGATGTGGTCCCTAGGCTCAAATGAACGTTGCACTAGTGGTCCAATGAAGATGTGCCACACGTTTTGATTCTTTTAAGAGAATAGTACTTTTGTCATGATCATATGGTGAGCCTAGGCAGATTTGATTCTCCTCCGAGATCCCTTAAGTTGATCCATGATCGGGATGTTGAATGCCCGGAACGTGGTCGAAACCACACTTGGTCGGACCTATAGGCTGTTCCTAGCGAGGACCCCGTTGGTCAACCGAACATATTGGTGGTCGCGGGTGATCGCGGGTGACTGGCTTAGGTGGGTCTTCCTGGATGCTCGAGAAGCGTCCTCAGTTCTTCGGTCATTCTGTCACCTGGTGCTCTTGCTCGGAATTTTATAAACGATGCTCGCTATGCTTTGCCACTGCTCGGGAACAGCTCTGACCTGAGCCCGAGCACGTTCATGCTTTTGTCACATCCCAAATTTTTGCAAAGATTTTTTCAGGAGTGACTTTATTTAGCAATTGTTTTAAACATATATGTTTTCATAATATGGACAAGAAAAGATATGGTTTCGAATAAAAATTAAGATTTTAGAAAAGAATAATAAATTTTACATAAAGATTTACAAATTTTATAAAAATGAATCAAGATGGCCAAATAATTTAATAGTTGCAACTACGAAAGTAATATAAGGCAATTACAAATTATACACAAACTCAATAACTCTATAATAATGTGAATATTAATAAACAATTGTGATATAATCAAAAATATTTTATACTATGGATTTGATATTAATAATTGAGACACATCCACCAGACCTTCACCGCACTCCCTTTTGGATCTAAAAGTAAATAAAAGATTGAGGTGAGCAAACAACTAGCTCAGTAGGGTTCAATTTGTCACAGTTAAATATAAAATGTAATCAAAATTATTATCCCACACACAGTCTTACCCATAGTCTTTGCCAACCATATAATTTATATACGTTATACGGCCTTTACCCCGCCGAACATAACATATTACATAGCTGAATCATAGTGTGTTATACGACCTTTACCCCGTCGAACATAACGAATCATATATAATAGCAAGTTGGTGCAAATAATAATAATAAACCACATATAATATTTAAAAGTGACAAATGATGTTTAAATAAGTATCCCCATCTTTGATTCGTTGAAATATTCAGAAATCAAAAGTGTACGTACGACGAACGACGCTAGTTCCTCGATCCTTGACACACTATTTCCTGAACACGTCTTTCTTCCTTATCGCTACCACTGATATGCTCTCAAAAAAAATCACTCAAGAAAACACTTCTTCTTTATCTATCTATTTATTCGTTCGAAGAACAACTAATCACTAACTTAACCTTACACTTTGTAGTTGTCATCTTTCCTTTTTTTTTATTTCTCTCGAAAAGTTTTTGCCCAATTTTCCTTTTTGTAGGAACTATGAACTTATAGTAAATTATCTTCTAATCCTTCCTTTTTGTTAGTTGCACTAATCTTAATAATCGTGTTATATTTTTTCTTAATTCACCAAATCAGTAACAATTATCCGCTCAAATTAATAGGGAATCAGTTACTCCCCAAATTGATGGCAATGTGTAAAGTGAGCACTTAAAGCTAAATCAATTCTGCACCTTTATTCTTGATTCACAAGACAAACTAATAATGACCCCTTAATCTCAATTAATCTCCACTTAAAACTGAATTAAAAAGTCATAATTTTGATCATAATGCACTATCAAGGTCATTAACCCAAAATTAATTTTAACTTAATGACCTTAATTAAAACCAATTTAATCTCCTCATAAATCTACATAAATAATTCTTAAAACCAATCATAGATATATATTGTAGAGTAACACTTGTGTAGAAATTTCTACTGTAGAAATATTCATTTTTGAAAAATTCGCGGGTCTAAACCGGGTCAGGTCAGATTTGAATTTTTTTTTTCAAAATTCGCGCAACTTGAAATTTCAGGTTTTTTCACTCCCATGTATGTTACAATTTGGGCAAATGCTTGTAATAATTAAGCAAAATTTGTGTTACTACTTCTTAAAAAAATAATTTTTTGTACTTTTCAAATAACTATAAAGAAAATGTGTTACTTAATTTATTTTTTATTCTCTTTGTTGATTTATGTTAATAATATGTTATTCATGTACTTAATACATCATTTAATACCATATATATGTTATATAAATATAATATATATATTTTTAAGGATAAATAAATGTTTGTATATACAGTAACACACATTTACTCTAATTGTAACATACATTTGTAGTAACACATTTACTCTAGATGTAACACACATTTGCAGTAACACAAATTTACTCCAATTGTAACATACATTTGCAGTAATACACGTTTACTCTAATTGTAATACATATTTGCTCCTCCATTTGTGTTATTATATGAGCATATATGTGTTACTATAAGATAAAATGTATTTTTATTAAGAACAAATATGTGTTACACATACAATATATGTAACATATACATGTGTTACATTGCATGAAAAATATTTATTTCTACAAAAATTAATGAATATGTGTAGTAAACAACATTTAATTTAGTCTGATTGTAACACACATTTTGCCTTAAAGTAAGATGCATTTGCCCAAATTGTAACATACCTGGGAGCGAAAAAAACTGAAATTACAAGTTACGCGAATTTTAGATAAAAATGCTCAAAACCGACCCGACCCTGTTTAGACCCGGAATTTTTAAAAAATGGATATTTCTACGGTATAAATTTGTATTTAAGTTTTTGTCTATATTGTAACTCTCAAAAATCTATCTTAAAGCCTATTAATAGTCTCAAGAAAAATAATTTTAATTATTTTTCGGATATTACAGCTTTCCCAATCACCATGTATGATCCCCGCACGTTGTGTTTGCTTCTATCCCCGTTGAGCAGTAATATTCGACAGACAACATAATCCAAAGTGTTCTTGAATCCCCTTAAAACTTTCAAATTTATGCTCGAATGTTGTGAACATATATGGTATTAAAAATATTAACCATCTCTAGAAATATATTGAATGATAAATTAATGGACCACTTTCAAACTTTTGAAATTTGAGCTTACGCAATAATAATAAAAGGATTCAAATGACTGGAGTGCTATTTTGTCATTCCATTATACGCCTCTGACGAAGATAAAGTATTAAAAGCCTTGTACAAGAAAAGCTAGCAGATTAAATTGCACAAAGTGCCAAAACTGATAACACAGATAAGCCACATTACTACTAAAAAAATAATTTGAAAGAAATTACAAAAAGCTGCAGCTAACAATCACAACAATTACCAACAAATAGATACATGCATAAATAAGGCAACAAATAGAAATAAATGGCGATACTGAGAATATACCATGCATCATAAGCTTTCTTGCAATTTCAACCAAATGTAGAGCATATGTATATAGATCGATATACATAACTCACTCCATAATCGATTAGTCGGCGTCTGCAACCAGTAAATCGTTGAAGTGTTCGATTTTATCAAAATTACAGAACAAATCAAGGCAAGTAGCATATAAATCGAAATCATGGGAATGATCATCCTTACAACATGCATACTTAGCAATTAAATTCCAATTTTTGTCTTCCAACATATATGTATGATCATGATCACCACTTTCACCATAACAAGCACGTGGACGTAGAGGTGGACCATCTGGACCATATTGTTGGGTTGCTTCAAATAATTTTACTTTACTGCCCATAACATGAATATTATAATAATAATTTTCACCATGTCATTGTTCTTACATTGATATATCATGTTTAATATATATGTTTTCGACGGCTAAAATTAATGTGATTGAATGAGCTCTATACGTACTCTTATATATATATATATATATATAACATTATAAAAAACGCGCGTTTTAACGATCGAAAATTAGCGACCGTCTATGAATCAAACGCTAATTATGAAATTAGTGACCGCTTTTGACAATTGGTCAATTTTGAATAATTAGCAACCGATTTCGGAGGTCGTAATTTTTTTTAATTAAATTAAGTTGATTAGCGACCGCCTAGGGCGGTCTCTAAATTTAAATTAATTTAGCGACCACTTTTGGCGGTCTTTAAATTAAAAGTATATCTTAGCGACCAACTCCGGCGGTCGCTAAAATTTAAATTAGTTTGACCAAGTGGTTCGAGCCCCGCCAAGCCCTCTGAAGGGCCTGGTTCAAACCAGCTTGACCCTTTTTTTTTACGTAAAAATTTAGCTACCGCCATTGGCGATCATTAAATTAAAAAAGGTGGTCGCTAAATTAAAAATTACGACCGTCTATGACGGTCGTTAAATTAAAAATTACGACCGTCTTTGACGGTCGTTAAATCTCGCTTAATTTAGTGCCCACAATTTTAGCGACCGACTAAAAACGGTCGCTAATCAGTCTCTAAACGTTATTAGCAACTAAAAAGCGGTCGCTAATTCGATCTCTAAATGTGTGTTTTTTATAGTATAAAAGTATCATATTATATTACTAAATTTATTTTTTAAGTGAGGTAATTGAATTGAGTGCGACATCGATACGTAACAATTTAACTATTGAAACTTATTAGTACATATGTATTAATATATATGACGTCGTTCTGTTCTGTTTAATAATAAAACTATTAACTCACTTGTATTGAAACTTATATATTCATTTATAATTGCCTCTTTTTGTTTGTAAAGTTCTGATAAATATGACACAGATCTTAATTAGACCAAGTCATGATGCATATATACTTGTCCCCGACTTAAAAAGTCAAGGTTGGGTTGGGTTGCTGTCCAATTTATCTTACTATTTGGGGTAAACATATAATTCGTTCGTAGTCCTGAGCACGCAAACTAAGAAAAAATATGTATGTAAGTGTAAAATTAAATAATAAAATAAAAAATATATATTTATTAATTTTTGTAAGTGTAAAAAATTTCTTTTTCAGGTGTGTGAAAGTAGAGTTGAGACGTCCCAATAAAGAAAGTGTGAAAATAGTTTTGGGACGGGGATAGTATATGTTATTGTAAGGATAAAAAGTATTTTTATAAAAGCAAACATGTGTTTTTTTTAATTTAATCATCACTCTTTTTAATTTAGGCATATTATTCCATTTAATAATACAATTTTTACTATTTATATGTGTTATTATATGAAAAATAGTAATTAATTATTTCTATACAAAATAAATATATATTTGTGGAAAATCAATATTTTTTCATATAGTAACACACATTTTACTCTTGCATTGTATGAAAAATATTTATTTCAATAAAAATAAATAAATATATGTAAAAAAATTTACTCTGATGGTAATACATATTTTACCTTAAAATAATATGCATTTGTCTATATAGTAATACAATTGAGAGCGAAAATCATGAAATTTGTCTAGCACAATATTTGGAGAAACAATATCCAAATTCGACTAACCCGGCCAAGATATATAATAAAAATTGTCAGATAACTTTATAAATTGTATTAGCTAAACACTTTAACCATTTATAAATTATCTAAAAATAATATTTTTTAATCTCTTAAAATAACTTATAAATATTAAAATAAATTTCGTCAAACGAGATCTAATTATAAGCATGTATATATGTTGTTATACAACCGATAAAAAAAAATACATGTTGTTATACATAATTATTTAACCAAAAATACTAATTATTACGAGAGTTGATTATGTTTATTGAGCATGGAGACCCTATTCTATTTAGTTGTGTTATCTCATATTCTTAATTAATTTTTAATAAGTGGTACATGATATTTAAATAAAGGGATGATTACATGTAGGGCCACTTTAAGTATTGAAACTACACATAAGGCCACCTATGAGTGTAACATTACAAATAGGGGCATTGTAGTCTTTTTCCCCTATGCTGGTTGCATTAATTGTAGATATTACTTGTGTACAAAAAGGTAGTATATTACTTGTGTCAGACTCAAACACATGGTTACTAAAGATGATGATAGCTACTTTTTGTTGACGTTGATGTGACATAAAGCAATAATATTAGAAGCAAAATGAGAAGGTTGTTGTGTACCGGTAATACAGTATTAGAAGCAAAAGCCCTAGTTATGTACCATTGAGTATAATATGTACTGCGACAAATTTTCGACAGTACAATATGCGTATGTACCATTGAAATAATTAACGTACTATAGTTATTACTGTGATTTTTTTGAATTGTCGGACGGACAAATTTCCGGTCAGACTCTTTTCCGGCGAATAATATGTATACTATTGAGTTATTTATTGTATTATTCAGTTATTTATTGTACTATTTGACCAAGAAAACCAGACAATTTGTAAAATCTGCCTAAAAAATATACATCAAACTAAAATGAAAAGGATTGAACATCTAATGCGTCTTTTCTAACGTTGCAACACACCATCAAACCTCTTCAAATTTAATAAATAAAAAATAAAAATAAAAAGTAGAAGTTCAATAATGAACGGGCGGAACAAGTTTACAAACATGATCAAGAACATCAAGCACCTCGGCTCTGCTCCTCACAATCCTATGAAACACCTCCCTAAGCACAATCCTATGAAACACCTCGACTGGATCTGCTTTGCTGCCGACAACGATTTCACCACCGACCACGACAGCTGGCGGAAATTCCTAGCGGGGAGGTCCTTGTTGTGCCCTGGCCCACGGCTTTCGAAACAGAGGCGGCCATGGGTTAAAGTGCGGCGGACAGTAGGCATCTTCGATTGGCGACGAGATGGCATGAATCGGCGGTGTGCTGAGTGGAGTTGAACGGCGGAGAGCTTCGATTGCATTTCCATGGCGGAGTGCTTCGATTGCATTTCCAAAAATCATACTACAAACAAATACATTGATTAAAATTGAGTTTCTTAGATCCACACCTGAATCGTCGCTCGAAGCCCACGCCTCCAGCCGCTGCTCTCTGCAACCGCCACTTCTCTCAACCACTTACCGATCAAAGCCAAGGTCGTAGCCGTCGATTCCGCAACTCTGTTCACTGCCATATGTCAGAGCCATAATGGTATTCATTTGATGGATACAACTGTATGTCATGGCTATAATGAAGGAAAATGACCTTATATGTTATTAATGAATAATAGTAGGTTTAGAAGTGATTTGGTCTCTAAAAGGGACCCAGGTGTAATAAACTCTTAAATAAATTAACAAATTATTAATAATGACGAGAAGATCGATATTAAGCGAATGATAATCATTTTTAAAAATCATTGTGGACAAAATAATCATGACTAACATTAGTAGTACAAACTATTAATGAATTAAGTTGATTTATCAGTTAATCCCGAATTAGAAATTCACTGTTGTTCACGATAATTAAATATTATTTATATAATTAATATTTTGGCGTATCTGTGTTATATCAATGTAATAAATTTTATTATAATTGCATATTTGTATGTAACTAGTATCTCAACTAATTATAATTCTATTATCTAAATTCTCGAAGTCTTGATTCTAGATAAGGAAAAAAAAAAAAAATCTCCTGTTAGTATTCCCTTGTAAAAGACTGGTGGTTCCCTTCTTGTGAAGATTGTGATTCCGGTGAAATTTCAGGTGATCCCCTTTTATGGTGGTTGCAGTTCTGATTAATAGCGAGATGAAATAATATTTCATTTACCCGGTGGTAGAAGGAATTATTGTAATTAATTATGTTAGGAAATTATTACAATCGATTATCTTTAAATTGAAAAACTAGTATTAGCAGCATGCTTATTTTCCACTTAATCTTTTTAATAATTTTAACATATCCACTAATTTTTTTTATAAATTGATAGTTTAATGATTAATAAAATAAGTCGTCATAATTGTATATTGGAATTCAATTACAACACTTTTTAGTATAAGTTACAATCAAACTCCAACTTTTCAAATAGAATTTACGAAGGTGACGTGATTTTTGCATAAAAGTTACAATAAATTTAGCACATGCTTTGTTATTTTCCCTTTTACTTTTAACATCAAATTGAATTTACGAGGGGATGTCACTTTTGCATACAAAATAAAATATATCTTTAATAAGCTATAATCATAAACCAGGTGGGTTAGCTCATCCGGCCACCGAATTCCTCACTTGAGTGAGTGACCCAGATTCGATTCCCTCTAAAAACGTATTAAAAGGGAAATATAAGGTTGGCTTAGAAATATTCATGGAGTGTTTGAAGACTTGGTAAACTAACTTATAACCAGTAACATTTTAACGATGAAAAAAAAAAAAAAACCTATAACCATAAAAAGGTCCAATAACCTAAGTCTTACTTTGCTTTGCAGGCAACCAAAAATACCCGACCAATTCAACATCAAACGAAATCAATATATCATTAGCTCACAATTACTGAACATCTTAATTTTCCAAAATTATTTATTAAATTAACTTATACTTTATAAACTAAACCCAAAAAATTCCAAATTATATATATATATATATATATATAAACACACATAAAAATATTGTGTGAATAAATTTTATTTGAAGAGTATTTATTAACTATTTAATTTAAGGATATTAATTATTTTCATAGAAGAATTAGTTTTAAAGTGTGTTTGTTCTACTTAAAAAATATTAATTGCAAGCCAATTTTACCGTGACAAGTTCCATACTGTAGATTTAAGGATATCCACACTACTATTAGTAAGAAAGTGTATGCCAAACTATTAACATAGATTTTTTTGTCAAATTAAATTAAATTAATTAATCATGCAGTCAATGTGAATTTATTAAAATTGTTTAAACGTATGTCTGGCCTGCAAATTAAACTATCTAGCTCGTAAAAATTCAACAAAAAATTCAGAATTTGAAGTTTTGAATTTATATTGATAAATTATTAGTACTCCAAAAAACGAAAATCAATAATAACAATCAGAGGATGTACATGTTTTATTTGGAACAAAAAATAAAAAATTTGCAAAATGCAATCACCTTAGTAGGTAGTTAATTAGGTTGTTGAAGTTTCAAGAAAAACAGCACATGCTTCAAAATTATTGCAGAATCTAATATATACAGAGTCTAGGTTCACGGAATATATTACCTAAAAAGTATTTTTTAAATTTCTTAAATACTATATATCAATTATCTTAAAAAATATGGATATTGTCATTAAATGATGTGAAAACTTTACTCTAACAAAGATGTAAGAAAGGCGCATATATATATATATATATATATATATATATATATATATATATATATATATAACAACAATATATTTAATGAAACTAAAAATATATCCTACCTCCGTCCCAACTCTTTTTTTCCCTTTTTTCATTTTGGGACGTCCCAACTTTTTTTTTCTACCTTAAAAAGAAAATAATTTACACTCACAAAAGTCAATAAAATACATTTTTTTTTATTTTATTAATTAACTTCACACAGATATTCTACTTTTTTCTTAATCTGTGTGCCCAGATCTTTTGGAAAAAAAAAATAACCCCGGGACGGAGGTAGTGCATGTTTATTTAACCTAAAATTAAGTTAGAAAACCACAATTTTTTAGAGGAATTTATCCAGGATGTAATGTGTTAATTGTATAGAAAATTACTCCACCCAAATGAATTTTGTCAATAATGTGTGACTTGTTGAACTAATGTTTCACTAATTCACAAAAGTATAGAGGAAATCAATTTTATATGTATTTCTCCCCCATCTCATTTAAGGATACACATTTTCTGCACGGAGTTGGTCATGAATTTCGACAAAAAGGGATAATTCTTGAGACATTCATTTTAGACAATGGATGGTGAATCCTAATCTTATGTTGTAAACTTGTTAATGGGAGTTTTGTAGCAGGTTTTGGATAGGTGAGTTTAGCGTGAAGTATTGTTCTAAAGTATCTGTAAGGGAGTGATTTTTGAGCTGGAATATCTCTTGTATTCTAGAATTTCTTGTTCAATAAAATTACCTTTTCTGATCAAAATAAAAAAAGGATACACATTTTCTTTTGTTCTTCCTATTAATTTTTTTTATACATTTAAAAAAACCTTAAAATGATACTTTTACCATCCCATAAAAACTTATAAGTGTAAAATAAAATTTATGAAGGATTTTTTATTTTAGAACCAGTGTGTAAGCTCTTATGAGATTGATAAAAAGAAGAATGTGAAAATTTTTATAGATAGGAGGAGTTTATTACATTTAATATTTGAATTTAATTTCAAATTAAATTTGTGTTATTTAATCCACAAACATTTCTTCAAAATTAAGTCGGAATTTTATTCCACAAAGAATCTTTTAAGAAGTGCTTTCATGATATGTAATTAATATATGTAGAAATTATCTATTTTAAATTTAATAAAAGAGTTCGGCAGCATTTTTTTTAACCTTTTTCATTTAATATTTGTTTCCTTTTCAGTAATAATTAAATTCACCCTACTTAATATCTTTTTTAATATATCTTGTCTTTGCAATGAATGCAAAACTGATGTGTTAATATATATATATAATAGTAGCATAGCTCTTATATGGAATCTATATTGATTAAGATTGCAATTATTGGTTGCTTTGTTGAAATATTACATAGTTATGGGACTAATTTGATTAAATTTGTATTGTTATGAAACTAAATTGAAATATTACATAGTTATGGAGCAAAATTAAAAAAGTGCAAAAGTTATGGGACGGTTTTGATATTAATACCTGGGAAATTATTATTTAAGGGACATAGGTTTTATTATGTGGAGAGTAGTATGTATGAGATTAGAATTAGGGCTGTAGGTTAGAATTAGGGGATTAGAGATTGAGAACAAAGATATTTTCTTTAATTTTCATTCAGTAGAAATTTAAAACTTACTCCCTAGCTTATTTCCTTTTTAATTCTTTTCATTTGACTTTTTAACTTTTTTTTAAAACAATTAATTTGTTACTTTTTGAAAATAAAAATTAATTTAAGTGAATGAAATTTTTAAGATAAAATTTTCATTTTACTCTTAATTTTTTATGTGAAATTATTAGTAGAATGAAATATAATATAGAAATAAAAAGAGTTGAAAGTCAAATAAAAAATAAAAGAAATAATCACGGATTGATACAAAAATAATGCACTATTTTCAAATGGATACAAAAATTTTCCATAATAGTGTAAACAAAGGTTGAATAATAGAGTTATTTTTTTGTATATTGTACCTATTTGAAAATAGTGATTATTTTTGTGCCAATCTGTAATTGGCCCAAAATAAAAAGGGAATCGAAGGAGTACAAGAATAGAGGGGCAAAAAAACTTATATGCAACGTTTCACGGTGTGAAACGGGTAAATTTTAAAAAATTCGTGGATCCTACCGGGTCAGGTTGGATTTGGTTTTTTTTTTTTTTTTTAATTCGCAACTATGATTCCAGATTTTTTCGCTCCCAGGTATGTTACTTTTTAGGCAAATGCGTGTTACTTTAAGGCAAAATGTGTGTTACAATTAGACCAAATGTTATTTTTTTACATATATATCACTTGTTTTTGTAAAAATAACATTTTTTTTCATTCAATGTAAGAGCAAAATGTGTGTTATTATAAGAAAAAAATATTACATTTTCATTTAGTAACATATTTTTAACTATTTTTAAAAAGTAACATCAAGTCTTTTATATAGTAACATACATATGTTAATAAAGTAACATACATTAATAGTAATACGTATATGTTCATTTAGTAACACATTTTGAATAATAACACAGATTTGTTCATTTAGTAACATATATTTATACATTGAGTAACACATATTTTTTTAATGTTTTTCTAATGTGTTGTTGTTTTAATTATGCATATATATTAAATTCTGTAATATATTTTTAACTATTTTTAAAAAGTAACATCAAGTCTTTTATATAGTAACATACATATCTTAATAAAGTAACATAGATATGTTCATTTAGTAACATATATTTATGCATTGAGTAACACATATTTTTGTAATGTTTTTCCAATGCGTTGTTCTTTTAATTATGCATATATATTAAATTCTGTAACATATTTTTAACTATTTTTAAAAAGTAACACCAAGTCTTTTATATAGTAACATACATATGTTAATAAAGTAACATATATTAATAGTAACATGTATATGTTCATTTAGTAACATAGGTATGTTCATTTAGTAACATATATTTATACATTAATGAGTAACACATATTTTTTTAATTTTTGTGTTGGAGAAGATGGATAATGACGATGATTCTGTTTATTTAGAGAAAATGAATGAGGATGATGTTTGTGTTTATTTAATATACTGATGCACGAGGAAACAATCACTCCCAACATTATTTGTCAAATATAGAGGATCATCAATACTGAAAAGAACATGTAATTGGTCGAAGAAAATTAAAGAGCAACTACAGAACACATGAACACGCATAAACAAGAAAGAACTTCTCTGGCTTGAGTATCTGCCGGAGGAATGATTGATCTATCTGCTGATCTATCTTCTGATGAGTTGGAGAAAGACGACGGAGGAGCCAATATAGTGGAAGAAAGCTGCAGTGCACACGAAGAAGAACACGAAAATGAAAGAAATCGCGGATTCTATAATTGACCCGATCTTTGACCCGTGGGTTGCCTGGGATCCGTTTCACAGCGTGAAACGTTTCACCTGAGTGTTCCTCATAGAGGGGAGGGTCGTGAGAATAATCTTCCAATCAAATTAAGGTTGTGTCTTACCACCAATGTTTTCATATCATGCTTTATTTTATAGTCACTAAGTAATCAATGGGGAGATGAAACTCAGTGAAGCATATGGGGAAATTAATATCACATCAACAAGATATTATATATTTAATTTGAAATAAAAAGTTGCTATCAGAAAAAAGAAAGAGTGAAGACCTATTATTAATTTTCATTCATGATGTTGAGTTAACAATGATTGTTGAATAAAGAAATAAAGAAAATTGAAGAACACCAAGATTTACGTGGTTCGATCAGAAATGATCTACGTCCACGGATGAGGCACCTCTCTCACTATTCAATGGAATGATGATACAAATTACAAGTATTTGTGGATCTCTCTAAAATGTATTGTGTGTATCTCAACTATACATATGCGCGTATATATATATATAGGAATGAGAACCCAAATTAATCCTTGAGTTTGTAACCAACCAACAAGTAACTGCTACAGTTGCAACCGAATTTGAATAACGATCAGAGCCCAACAGTTTTCAGTTTTGATTCTGTTAAACTGATCGCCAATTGTCCAACTTGGAAGTTTAAACTGCTTCTTAACTGATTCTTGATTAATTCCTGACTTGGAGTCAGTAAGCTCCTTTCATGTCTGCTGATTTGATATGTCCTCAGCTGAGTTTGAGCACAAAGCTGATATCATCAGTAGACCTTCATCCTGATTAACCAGCCTGATCAACATCCTAACCTGACCTGACCAGACCATCCTGACTGACCATCATCCTAACCTGACTAACTGACTTGACCATCATCCTGACAGACCATCCTGACTATTATTCTGACCCATCAGAAGACTCCATTAGCTGACCCCTTCAGCTGACTTCCTCAGCTGACCCAGCTGACATACCAGATGACTTGATTACCCTCAGTAGACTAATCAGATTATTCCAGCTGACCCCATTAGATGACCCTTAGCAGACCTATCAGTTGATCTCCTCAGCTGATAGTATTAAGTTCAGTTAAACAGCAGTACTTTCTCATCTGATCTTTATTTCACTTTCTTTCAAGGTTCTAAAAAACGGTCAAGTCGGTCGACTAGTCACCGACTAGGCACTAGTCGGCCCTTGACCGATCCGATTCACCCCGAATCGCTGGAATAAAACGTCCGTAATTTTAATCGGCGTCTAAACGGCCGACTTCCAACAAGGCGCCGACTAATCTGCTATTTTCTTCGTAATACGAGTAGCGCCACAGCGTCGCGGACGCTTAATATGCTATTTTTTTAATATGGGCAGCGGCGCCGACGCGCTCTTATCATCTTTCATCGACAAAATGGTGACCTTTCCCAAATTAAATAACACGGTACGAAAAATCAACCTTCCTATCTCCATGTCCGCTTGAATTTTTAAAGTAGACTGCTGCTCGTTTCTTGGATTGACGAAAGGGGTATATATTCTATACACAGGAAGAAAGAATGTAATCCTCAAAATTAAGAACATACCATTTAATTGTTTGACGTATGGTGGTTTCAAATGATAACTTCTTCCTTTCTTTTTTTGAACAAGTCAAAAATGCAACTGCCATATTATGCTTTGGGCCACCAAAATTTTTCATGAGTAGCAAAATTATAATTGAGCCCAAATAATAGTTCATCAATTTAATTCATGACACCAAGTTAATTTTTTTAATAAAATATCAATATAAATAACAATTTTATAATTAAACTCAATAAATTTAATTTAGTGTAATTAATTTTATGAAATCTTACAAAATAAATAATCAAAATTCATTAATTTATGCATAATATATTATTAATTTATTAAATAATTTATTATACTTACCGTTTTAGTGTTTTCAACTAGTCCCCGACTAGTCGCTCTAGTCGCTAGACCCTAGTGGTCCGACCGACTAGCGACTAGCGACTTTTAGAACACTGCTTTATTTGCACCCATAACAATTCTCCACCTCAAAGTAAGTGAGATGCCTCCACCTAACCTTCACACCACAGTAGAATTAAGGCACATCTCATGATTGTACCTTAACCAGCTCCAAGCAATAGTTAAATTTAGAACTAGGTATGACCTTAGTTAGCATATCAGCAGCATTGTCATCAGTTGAAACTTTCTGTATTGTGATCACCTTCTTCTCCACCACATCTCTCACAAAATGAAGCCTAACATCAATATGTTTGGATCTTTCATGAAAGACTTGATGCTTTACTAAATGAATGGCACTCTGAATATCACATTGCACCGTAACTTCATCTTGTCTGATCCCAAATTCCCTGATAATACCCTTCAACCTCATAGCGTCCTTTACTGCTTCTATCACTGCAATGTACTCAGCTTCTGTGGTTGATAGTGTAACCACTGACTGTAATGCAGCCCTCCACCTAATAGCTGCACTACTACAAAAATAATAAACAACAACGTGAAATAGACAACAGATATTTTGAAATCTGTTGTC
Source organism: Prunella vulgaris (assembly GCA_026898435.1). NCBI lineage: Eukaryota > Viridiplantae > Streptophyta > Magnoliopsida > Lamiales > Lamiaceae > Prunella > Prunella vulgaris. The sequence continues at coordinate 206,961 of JAPKLY010000178.1, forward strand.
TATAAGGCAAAATACGTTGTCTATCATTTAACTATTGTCTATTAGCGAAAATTCATATTAATAGACAACGGAGTTAAGCATTCATTGTCTTTTACCGTTGTGTATTAGCATGTCTTTTCACTAATAGACAACGGTTTCTAATTTATGTTGTTGTATTGCATTTTTTAATAAATAATATTATTATTTTTCTTATTAAAATTAAATAATTGATTCAATCAAAGACAACAGGTACAAATTATCATTGTCTTTCTCTAATGTCTTTTATTTTTTAATCTTTTATTCTTAATATTTTTCTTTAAGTCATATATCAAAACTTAAAGTTGCCATTAGTAAAATATTTATGATTATGAAAAATTAGGACTTTTAAAATTACTTGTTTTAACAATTAAAAGGAACATTTATTAATATATTAAAAAATTACGGCTTTATAAATTTAAATTTATGAAGAATTAATAAAATTTAGAAGTTTCACTGTGAAAATTATTATGAGAATATTAGTTGTTTCATAAAAGAGTATTAGTTATTTTTATTAAAAAATATTAATGATTTTAAAAAATAGTATTAGTTGTTCTGTTGAAAGTATTATTTGTTTTCAATTAAAAAATAATACAAAACTATTCAAATAGGGAAAACTAATAATTAAAAGTATTATTTATTTTAATAAATAATTCATACTTTTTTTGAATTAATTTGTAAATAACTAAATATCCCTTTAATTTAGGATATTAATATTGAATGACATAATAAAGGGTCAAACCTATGACCCTCAACCACAACAGATATAATTTATTTATTTTTTTCAAATTTTATCTCATCTTTTTAAGTTTTGGACATTTATGAGTTTAAAAAATTAACAAAAGCTAAATTTATAGGACTCGCACCTTCTCAATATTGAATTTCAATTTCACTCTTTTATTTTACATAATCTTTTAAAAATTAAGAACAAATAGGTATGTACTATACTAGTTTCTTCGCAGAACCCCTAGCGCCGCTGGTCTTCAATCGCGAGAAGGCAACGCAGGCTGCGACGATCAGCGACAGTGACTTAAGGGCAACAGCGGCTGCAGTGCGAGTTTAGCAGTTGAAACGCGACATCCACAACGACGGCGACACGAGTTTAGTGGTGGTAATGCTAGGGCAACACCGACGGCTTGAGTTCAACGGCGGTGACGTGAGGCAACATCGGCGGCAAAAGGCAATATTGTAAGTAATTTGGAAATTTCAGATTTAAGATTGTCAATTTAGGAAGGCAATTAGGGCTTTTATTTGAATTTAGGTGAACTTTTTTTCTTAAAGCTTTGATGAAATTCATGTAGATTATATTATTGAGATAAATTGATTTAAACTATCTTATTATGACGACAATTATATGCTCTAATCATGAATGATTGTAAAAAAATATAATTTTGTTTCTCTTAATTGATATCAGAAGGCTCATTATAAGAAAACCTTTTTCATATGTTGCTAGCCTTTGGTGCAGGTTAATTAATACTTACATATATTAAATTTTCAGCAATGAATTTGACTTATACCGATTGCGGCTTGCTAGTTGTTAACAAGACAATTGCTGAATTGGTTAGCAGCTGAAATTTTTTTGTTTGGATTGCTTTTAGTTGATGGATATTGCTAATTGGGCTCAATTTATTTGATTGTTTGATAGACACTTGTTATATCATATATTACCCAAGTCAATTTAGTCTACTTGATATTCAGTGTTTAGTGTTAACATGAGTTACATGATAATTAGTGCATAGTTGTATACCTTCACAATGCGATCGAATTGATGTTTAACTATTATAATTGATGAAGATGAGTGAGTTTGAGATTATTCAGCATGTTGGACTCGATTCTGCTGTTCTCTGAGAATTTATACTCATTGGTACTTCAAAGTTTCTATCTTTTTCTTTCTGATTAGTAAAATTCACTGTGATTTTGGTGATTACTCCAAAATATATAACATGTTATTTTCTGTTTCTTTCTGGCTTCCACCAGCTTGAATATTTTGGGCCGATTGCAATTGCGGCACTTCTGGTTCTGATTCATGTGAATCTATTTGATAAAACATTATCTTTTCTAAGCCGGGATTTGGTTGCTAGTAACATCGACAAGCTTTCGATATCAAATGTTTGTCTCGAGTCATCTAAGTAAGTTATTCATGGTTACTTCATTAAAGAAGATGAATATGTATTGTCCAACACTGAAGTGAACGTGCAACTAAATCTTCGTAATTTTTCAATTCAATTGTTTTATACCAAGGCTAAGGAGATAATTCTTGTGATTGAATCTCAGGTTTTTTGTCCACATGTCAATGGAGTACTTGTATACTTTTTGGGTTTTTTACATGCTTTATAAGAATATGATAGAGTTGCTTTCGTTGTCCAATAACAGGGAAAAGTTCTTAGTAGCCACTAGTTAGTAAAGCTATTAGTATAGTTCAAAGAATGTATTTGTTGGAAATGAACAAAATAAATTTTTTTTGGAGATGAATTATTGCTCTAGTCAGTATGAAGAACATAACTTTTTATTAGAAATGAACAACATAATTTTTATAATAAGTGTCAATAAACTGTTGATTCATGGGATATAATTAAATATAGAGTTACCCTGATGGTCTTTAAGTCAAAATGCCTTCAAGGATTTCTCATTGTCAAATGTAATTAGAAGCTGGTGTTTTGCTTTGTAAATTTGTTATCTTATTGTTAGGGATTTTTCATTCATGCTTGTAATAAAAATTTGTTTGTTATAAAAAAAAAAAAATGCCCCTCTAGAAGTTATTTGCACTTGGGACAATCTTTATATGTAAATTGGTGATTATCAAGAACTGAGAGACGCCAGACCCGAGTCTTGTCGTCTTTTGAGTACAAAAGTCTTGCCATCATTTGCACAATTCTAGCATAAAAAATATTATATATAGCATATTTGTTCCATTTTCTGCCACCAGTCCAGATATATTGTGATGATAATTTTGTTCTTTTATGATTTAATTTGGCTCTCAAGCTGGTAATGTATATTATGTTTTTTGGTTGTAGATTGTATCAAAATATTTGTCTGATCCAGTCCGTTCGCACAAGGTATATATATATTCTCTCTTGATTATATTTTTCTTTCATATTAAACATTCTATTTCCTTTTGATTTTGCATATCTTGTTCTATTTTTTGTTGTAGATGTTTTGAAAAATGCAAGAGGATGGTGCGAAGATTGAAGAGGTGATCATAAGTATGCGAAATGATAAGTAGAGGATAGTTATTTTATTGAGATATTACAAGATTTAACTCATGATCTTTTGGACATGTAATTTTTTAGTTGAATTTTTTAATAGATGTTAATTCCAGTTGTATTATTGTATTATAACATTCATAACTATTTGATGAATGATTGATATTAAATATATGTTTATTTAAAATTAAAATTTGCAAATTATTAAAATAGGTTTAAAAGAAGAAATAAAGAAAGACAACGATTATCTAGAATTAGGCCCGTTGTTAAAATTTTGATACACAACGGAGAAGCATTGTCTATTAAGTTGTGATCCATTGTCAAAACTTTGATAGACAATGGATATTGACTGATGTCTATTAAGATGAGAATCATTGTCAAAATACTGATACACAATAGAGCATAACCGTTGTCCATTGAGATGTAATCCGTTGTAAAAATTATAATAGACAATGGACATTGGCCGTTGTTTATTGAAGTGCTAACCGTTGTATGTTTAGATAATAGACAACGGATATAATCTGTTGTCAAAGAGGGGTGTCTTTAACAACACCTTAATAGACAACAGACTTTTAAATTAATAGACAACAGAGAATATCCGATGTTAATTAGCTTTTTTGTAGTAGTGCTGTGCCATAAAGTGTAAACACATATCCAGTCAGAGACTTTCTTGTATCTATGCTTCCAGCATAGTCAGAATCTACAAAACATTGTAGAGGTTGCTTGATCTCCTGAGTCCTCTCAAACAATAATCCCAAATGATGTACCTTTCAAATATCTCATTTTCCACTTGAAAGCTTCCCAATGTGCCTTTCCAGGATTAGCCATAAACCTGCTGACCAAGCTCACTGCATGAGCAATATCAGGTCTGCTGCAAACCATGTCATACATTATGCTTCCAACTCCATTTGAATAAGGTATTTTTCTCATTTGAGACTTATCTTGATCACTCTTGGGACATTGATCAGCTGTGAATTTGAAGTGTTGCCCAAGAGGAGTAGAGACAGATCTTGACTCATGCATATTGAATCTTCTTAAGATTTTCAGTATGTAGTCCTGCTGACTCAAGAACATCCTTCCAGCTGCTTTGTTCCTGATAATGTCCATACCCAGAATTCTCTTTGCACTTTCAAGGTCTTTCATGTCAAAGGTTGGACTTTGCTTATCTTTCAATTTCTGAATTCTTCCAAGACTTTTGCTAGCTAGCAATTAACATATCATCCACATAAAGTAATAGATATGTAAGTACCTTAGAGCCTTGCTTTTACAAGTACACACAGCTGTCATACTTGCATCTGATGAAGCCTGTTGACACCATGAAACTATCAAACCTCTTATACCACTGCCTTGGGCTTTGCTTAAGTCCATACAATGACTTCTTCAGCAAACATATCTTTCCTTCATCTTCTGATAGTATGAACCCTTCAGGCTGTTGCATATATATGGTTTCTTCAAGTTCTCCATGTAGAAATGCAGTTTTGACATTGAGCTGTTGTAACTCCAGTCCATCCTGATTTACCTTAGACAATAAGAACCTTATTGAGCAGTGCTTCACAACTGGTGAAAACACTTCATTGAAGTTTATTCCTTCCCTCTGAGTAAATCCTCTAGCAACTAACCTTGCCTTATATCTGATCAGTTCCTGTCCATCTGACCCAATTTCAGACTTTTTCTTGAATATTCATCTTGAGCTGACAACCTTCTGCCCTTTTGTTTTATTCACAAGAACCCAAGTGTTGTTCTTTTCAAGTGAATTTAACTCCTCTTTCATAACTGAAATCCACTGATCTTTATCATTCCTTGTCACTGCATCAGCATAAGTTTCAGGCTCTTGATACTCTACTTCTTCTGCCACAGATAAGGCATATGAGATCATGTCAGCCTGATCAAACCTGATTGGTGGATGAATGCTTCTCCTATGTCTGTCTCTGGCCAGACTGTAGTTTCTCAGATCTTCACCTTCTTCTTCTGAATTTTCAGTTTGATTTTCAGAATCACTATCTAATGATGTATCAGACTGATATTCTTGTGGATTCCTGATATCAGAGTTGTCCTGAACTTGATCTTCATTCTGAATCCTGGTTGTAGGCTCCACCTGAACTGGTGTATGTCTGATTATGGGGTTATCCTCAGCATCTTGAGTATTTTCAGATGTACCATATCCCATGACTTTCTCATTGAAAGTCACATCTCTGCTGATGATGCACTTCTTGTGTCCAGCTTCAAGACACCACAATTTATAACCTTTGACACCTTTTGGATATCCCAGAAAGATGCACCTCAGAGCCCTTGATTCTAGCTTATCTTGCCTTATGTGAACAAAGGCTAAGCAACCAAATACCTTCAGATTATTGTAATCTGACAGCCTATCATACCACAGCTCATCTGGGGTTTTAAAGTCAATAGCAGATGAGGGTGTTTTGTTTATCAAATAACATGCAGTATTAACTGCCTCTCCCCAGAACACCTTAGGTAGTTTAGCATCTGATAGCATGCATCTGACCTTCTCCAAAATAGTCATGTTCATCCTCTCAGCAAGTCCATTTTGTTGAGGATTTGCTGGAACAGTCTTGTGCCTTGTTATGCCCCTTTCCCTACAGAAATTTTCAAACTCTTCTGACACATACTCAAGCCCATTGTCAGTCCTGAGATGTTTTAATGATCTGCCTCTTTTTATTTTCTTGTTCAAGAAGTCATTCCCTGAATTTTCCAAAGGCCTCACTCACTACAAGAAATTTGTAAATTCATGACGAAAAAATTTGTCATGAAGATATCATTTTTCGTCAAGATAGATATTTGAGGACGAAATTTTTTGTCGCAAAAATCGTCACTGAAAGTGCGTGGTATTAAGTATCTGTGAAGCTATTTAAATTCGTCATAAAAGAGTCATCATTTAGTGACGATAAAGACTACCGTCACTATATATTTCATCTATAGTGACATATAAATTGTCACATAGGCATCAATATTCATCACTAATATGATGTTTCGTAACAAAAAATTCAATTTAATATGGCGATTTGAATTATTGTCTCTAAAAATTAACTTTTTTGCGACAATTATTCGTGTATTTATTTCATAAATTTTTAGTGACATTATTTTTGTCACAGTTAGGTTGATTATTTTGTCATATTTTATATAATTTGTCAAGAAAGGGATTTTTTTGGCGACAAAATATTTATTGTTGTTATATATATGCATGTATAGCGACGACAAAATTCATCAACAATAAGTGTATTTTAGTGACAAAATTTATAATCGTTGTTACATATGTACACATATAATGACGATAAAATTTGTCATCAATTTCTCTAATTTAGTGACAAAATATGTACTATCATTAAATGGCGCAAAAATAATGACAATTATTTTTGTCATCGTAATATATACTATTCAATTACGATGATAATAATCATCACCAATCTAATTGTTGAATAAAGAAATGAAGAAAATTGAAGAACACCAAAATTTACGTGGTTCGATCAAAAATGATCTACGTCCACGGATGAGACACTTCTCTCACTATTCAATGGAATGATGATACAAATTACAAGTATTTGTGGATCTCTCTAAAATGTACTGTGTGTATCTCAACTATACATATAGGCGTATATATATATAGGAATGAGAACCCAAATTAATCCTTGAGTTTGTAACCAACCAACAAGTAACTGCTACTGTTGCAACCGAATTTGAATGACGATCAGAGCCTAACGGTTTTCAGTTTTGATTCTATTAAACTGATCGTCAATTGTCCAACTTGAAGTTTAAACTGTTTCTTAACTGATTCTTGATTAATTCCTGACTTGGAGTCAGTAAGCTCCTTTCATGTCTGCTGATTTGATATGTCCTCAGCTGAGTCTGAGCACTCAGCTGATATCATTAGTAAACCTTCATCCGGATTAACCAGCCTGATCAACATCCTGACCTGACCTGACCAGACCATCCTGACTGACCATCATCTTGACTAGACTCGTCAAAATAGGTTGAGCCCGTTGGGCCAGCCCGCCCGCCCCGCCATAATAAAATGAGGGTTGGACCAAACATTTCTAAGCCCGTATAGAGGCGGACCTAGATGGGCTGGCCCGTTTGGGTCGTGGGTTTGGAGGGTCGGGCCGCGGGTTGGGGCGGGCCAGCCCGCCAGTGTGTATATATTATATATGTATATATATACTCATTAATATATATATATATATATATATATATATTATATGATATTTTAATTAATTTTTAAATTTAAAAATTTTATTATTCATTTTCTTAATTTCTTTCAAACAAAATAACAAATTATTGTGCTCCTCTCACAAAAAAAAAAAAAAAAAATTTATGATATAATGATTGATACATTTTAAAAGACTCTATGGTTTGTGCTAAGTTTATGTCTTTAACATTATTGATTTATTTTGTGAACTTTATTTTATGAGATTTGTATTATATTTGACAAAATTTACTTTATGAGATTTGTGATTCTCGTGGCGAGATTTTAGTTATACATTTATTATGTCACTATTTTATTTAATAAATTTAGGTGAAGTATTAGTTCATAAAATTTTTCAAAAAAAAAATTTGGGATGGCCCTCTGAAGCCCGCAACCCGCCATTAAATGGGTTGGGTTGGAGTTTTTGTGGCCCGCCATATTTTCAGCCCGCCTCGCCCCGCACCGCCAAAAGGCGGGCTTTTGCGGGTTTAGGCCCGGCCCGCCCCGCCTGCCCGTTTTGACAGCTTTAATCCTGACCTGACTAACTAACCTGACAGACCATCCTGACTATTATTCTGACCCGTCAGAAGACTCCATCAGCTGACCCCTCCTCAGCTGACATACTAGATGACTTGATTACCCTTAGTAGACTAATCAGATTATTCCAGCTGATCCCATTAGATGACCCTCAGCAGACCTATCAGCTGACCTCCTCAGCTGATAGTATTAAGTTCAGTTAAACAGCAGTACTTGCTCATCTGATCTTTATTTCACTTTCTTTGTACCCATAACACATGAAATTAGCTTATTCCCGCTTGGGGATGCATTAAGTGGGTAGGAGGTGAATTTAGTTATTACAGAAAAGGAAACAAATATATAATAAAAAAGAAAATGCTGGAAAATGTTGTCCACTAGCTCAATGCTACAAAACCTTTTGATTATAGCAACTTAATTATAAAATGTTAATGATTTTATTACATTTAACCAAAATCTTCTTATTCTAGAATGTAGTGGAAGATAATTTCAATTGCTAATGTAACTCATTTAAACTTTATCATAAATTTCATTCGGACATTTCTCCAAACACCTTCGGTGCGTTTCATTTCTTGCACATTGGAGCTAAATATGTTATCCCATTTTTAATTGGTGATTTGAATTTGATTATTATAAATTTTAGATTCGATTTGGTGAGAAAGATAGGTTGGAGCTCCATTTTAAATTTGATCACCATAATTCGTGATGCCTAAATTTCTTCTACTGCAGGAGTAGAAGTTGTGTCAAATAGATAATGGGCCTAATTTAAAAAGTGTATTTGGCTAAATTTATTTTAAATATCTTATAGATTCTAACATTTTATAAGTTGTTTTAAAAGCTTATAAAATGTTATTTTTAGGTAATTTATAAGTTATTGAAGTTTGACTAATACAACTTATAAGTTTTTTTTTATAGGTAATCATAATTTTTTTAAATAGTAATTTAATAAAAAAAAATTATGTTAAAGTAGGGCTGAGGAGTAGTGGCGATGGGATCTGGGCGAGGCGGTGAGTGGGGGTGGAGGTGGTAAGAAAAATAAGTTAAAAATATTCCTTTTTATTTTTTTTTGCAGTTTGTAAAATGTAAAGAGCTTATTTTAAGATTTTATAAACTGTCATACATCTTATTTTAATAAAAATTTTAAGAGAGCTTATAAACTCTTAAGCACCTTAGTCAGTCACCCTCTAAATTAAACAAGTCCGATTAAATATATGAAATTTCATCTCACATAAAGAATTCAGTGAGACTATCCCATACAACCAGTTTATTTGATTATGTACCCTTATTTTGCAAGAGTTTAGTTAGTGATCTCTGAGGATAAGATGATTGCGAATATTGAACTCATTCGTTGATTTTATTATTGTTCACTATAAAAAATTAATACTGTTTAGCTAAAATAACTAATATCATTTAAAATACAAATAATCAGTGAGCACACGATACACCTCGTGCATAAAAAAATATCAGCACTCTTTATTTATTTTCGTAAACATCATCATATGACATTATTCAAACTTGGTGATTTTGCTAAGTTGACATTGTTTGACGGTTGCAGTCAAGATTGGACCCACCATCTTTTCTACATTGTTCGAAATGAGACTTGTTTTGATGAAATTGAGTGTCACAAAATGGGGGACATACCTTCGATGGGCAATAACCCTCTGGATAAATTTTTAAATCAGAGCATTTATCACGTATACATTTTCTGTAACATTGAAGAAAGAAAGTGTCATAATCAATGGGCGATGTAGAGTCAGCAATGTCTTCTTCTCCATCTATCATAATAGTCATGCATACACAAATGAACACAACACTAAGCTTTATGTTTTTCATTTTTTGTTCTTAATTACAAATTACTCTTCCTTTTTGTTGCTAAATGTATTATTTACTACACTAACATATATATAGCCAGCTTGAACATTTATAATGAGCTCATTATATATTTATGAATCTTAATGTTTTTGAAACGGGTTTTATTAATTGTTACTAATAAAGTTTTATAACTTCACAATTTTGTTCATCTAATTTAAAAATTTTAGTTGAATTTGAACTGTAACACCCCTTGCGTTTCATTATGTTTTTTTAATTTTGTGTTACGAATTCAGAGAAGAAAAAAGTTATTCTTAAATTAATTCTTAACTTATCTTTTTACGTCTAAAATTAATTAATTCTAGAGATGCTTTTGTAGTAGAGATGCTCTTATAAGGGCATCTTCAACAATACTCTAAATTGAAGGATAATCTTGCATTTGAAATATTTGACAACTCCAACAATCCTCTAAAAATTATATGGAGGATTAAGGATCATCATAAATCCTCTATATTTAAAGTACTCCATCCTCATTTTGGAGGATGGTTTTAATAACATTAATATTGCCATTTTTTTTTCTTTTTTACTTCTATTATTTGCTTATTATTTTATTAAATGGTGTATTACACCATGAAATCTTCATTAAAAATTAAATTAATTATATTTAACATTACAAATATCATTTTTATGGGACATTCTTGATTTTATATGTCTTTCCTTTTTAATTTTTTTCTCAAATAAATATCAAAATATTAAATTATGATTATCCTATATTTTATATGAATGCATGTATCTTCTAATATTTTATATAACATAATTTAATTATAAATATATAAAATTATTTTAAAAAATATCTCAATACCATTTAATTGAGTTGAAAAATTAATTTAATAATTTAATAATATATTACATAAATTATTAATTATTTAAATTTATTAAATTAATTGAAAGAAAGAAAAAAATGGAAAATATAATAATATAGAGTGTTATTGTTGGAGAATTTTTTTTATATAGAGTATTCTATACTTCAAAATGAAGGATAGAGTACTCCAAAATAAAGGACATTATTGGAGATGCCCTAAAACATATGAAGGCTTTGAGTTTGCATATGATATAATGTAATGGGTATGAATTTTTATCAGTTATAGAGCATGAGGTTGGTTGAAAAAGTATAAAGTAGTAATAAGAAAAAAAACAATAAATAAATATGATGAAGTCAATAAGATGAACAATATCTCAACTCTAATTATATTAATCTCACAAATTATATTACCCTAATTTAATTCCTGATAAATTCTTAATACATTCACAAAAATCTTTTTCATTGATTAACGAGAAGCATAGTTAAGCTGAATAGTTTTTTAAGATGAGTTAATAAAGAGTAGCTCTTCTGTCTTTTTATCAGTAGTGAAGTTGCGAACCCATGATCTTTTGATCATAGATAAAAATTCTAACCACTTAAATTATACTACTATATATTCTCTTAAGAGAACACTTGTTAACTAATCTAACAACGTCCTGAGACGTTTGCTAAATTTTTTGTCCTTTAATTATGTTGACTTTATTTTTAATCCTGTTAGCTTTAGATTTTATTTAGTCATGCAACTTTCAAAAAAATATCTTTTTAGTTTAAAAATCGGCTACTGGAAGTCACCCTTCCAATTCACGTATCTTTTTTTTCTTTTTTTTTTATTCAGATTATCACTGGAAGGGTGACCTATAACAGCCGGTTTAAGGACTAAAAAATCAATTTTTTTAAAATTATAGGATAAAAACCTATATTTTCTCATTTGTTAAATACATTCAACCTCATAAATGATAGAAAAATTGGACTATAATTTAGCACTATCACCTTTAATTTTACCGTACAGTACTTTTAAGATCTTTAATATAATTTTACCTTTAATATAATTATACTTTTACCTTTAAGATCTTTTGTTTTAATATAATTTCATTTTGAAGAAAAAAATATTAACTATATGTGCTGAACTTTTGTAAAATATATGGTAAACATGAGTTGATTTTTGTGTATTGAAAATAAAATTTGGATATAGCTATACATAATTGCAACTTCGGCCAATTTTTTAATGATTGTATTAATTTGTTGAAATGTTTCATATGATTTTAATTTAAAATAGATGCAATATCCAAATTGTGAATGAATATAATCAACACCTAGACTCATTAAAGGATTTATCAATGTTGAATTCTACAATGAAGTTTACAATTTTGTTGAGTTTGCGACAACTCGATAAGGATGTATATGTATGTCAAATTAGGTGTCCGAATTATTTAAAAAAATTGCGGGAATAAATTATTTTAAAAAATCACATTTTTACACAAAATACACCTTCGCAATTAAATTCACTAATCCATATTCACTATTATAATCAGAGCAGAAGCAGTTGAATGAAGCAAATGATGCAATCTATAAAAATTAAGGCAAAATATGTTTTGTATGTATCTTTTAACAGTTCTAATTTTGTATGTAAATCTAGTTACAAAAACTTACTCATAAATAAACACAAGCATGTCGTGATTTAACGGACGAAAATAAAAAAAAAAAAATTATTAGACGAAAAAATAATTTTCCCTTATTTTTATAATACAAACAACACATCAATATATAATACACGACTAATTAATGTGTCTATAGAGCTCCAACTCAATTGTGTTTCAAGAAAATTTTTACTCAAGAAAATTTTTATTCAAAAATCATTGTGGGTTCCGTCTAATACATTGGACTGTCTTACAAAAAAAAAAAAAAAATCTACTTTATCAATTCAAGTTTCTTTTGTGTTTGTTATAAAATAAATTCATCGTTTTTTCTTCGAAAAATAAAAATAAGTCAATGCATGTATACTAAAGTGCATCATCCATTATATATTTTTATTAAAAAAAATACTTTGGTTGCATAATTTATTTGAGTTTTTGCTTTTGGTCCCAAAAAAATTGCATTTAAATTAATTTTTATTCAATAACTCTTTCAGTTGTTCTGGTCTTATTTTTATTGAAAAAGTGAAAATAACTTCATTTGTATCATGCACGGTTGAAAATTTGGAACTTTACGACATCCTTGACATTTTTTTTTTTTATTAGTTTTTCAATAATATGGAAAAATAAATATGTTAAGTACCCTGGTTTAGATTTTGATGTGTACAAAACAATGTGTTTATTTGATATTTTGATCTAACACTTGTGCCAAGGAAATTGGTGTTTGAAACATATAGTTGTAAGTGAAGTCCACAGCTGTATATTTGATCATTATACAGTTAAGACATGATCCTACAGCTATAAGGTTTCTCTACAGCCAATTTTTTATATTGACAGGACTCTACAGCTGCAAGGTTGAAAACTTTACAGCTGCAAAGAACCGTTTGAAGAGATGTATAAGTCAGAAATTAATTGAAGATTAAGAAGACCCTTAAGGACTATTAGTGTAGCTCTCAAGCACTCACTAAACTGTACCTAAGTGGAAATTACTTTCCTAATTCTGAAGCCAAATTAAGATTAGTTACAAGGAGGCAAGAATTCTGAAGGAAAGGACATAGTACAATCAGTACTATCCTGTGTGAAAAATGAGGACCACCTCACACATGCCAATAGAGAGAGAGGAGCCTTATCTGAATTTCAAATTTGAAATTCTCAACGGATAAGTCACACCACTCAATCTATAAATAGAAGAAGTCCTCAGAGGATTCAACAACAACAACCCTGAGCATACAAACATTCAATCTGAGCAAGTCTACAGCCAGCAATATTCTGAGAGAGCTTTACTCGTTTTATTCTTTGTGATTCATAGGATAGTTGGTTAGGATTTTCTTAGAAAGAATCACACCTTTTGTGGTTGTTCCCTCACCTACTTTATATTTCTACTTAGTGTAGATATCTCTTTGTGAGGTTTTGTAAAAAACTCTTTGTGAGTTGTTTTCTGAGTGAATAGGGTAGTTTATCTCTTTTTAGAATAGGAATCTGAGTGAACCTAGTTCTAAGGGGGAACTACTTGTATTGATCTGAGTGATCACTTCATAGTGAATTTGGCACCTGAGTGGTGTAACAGTGGATGTAGGTGGTCTTTTTATAGACACTGAACCACTATTAATCTGGTCTATTTACCTTCTGCTATTTATATTCTTGTTCTGCATATTTAATTTTCTTGTTACATTCATCATTGTTTTGAAATCTCGAGTGCATAAAACCTTGTCATTTTCACAGAAACTGACTCTACAGCTGTAGACTTTCATAAGTCACTCAACTGTTAAGTCTAGTTTATATTGTTTTTCATTAACACTCACTTTATTCCGCTGCACATTAGAGTATTCTCAATACAATTCTAATTGTGAGAACTCCTCTGATATTTTGTCTACAAGTTGATTTTGAACTCTGCAGCTGCAGACTTGTTAAGTCCACAGCTGTAACATTTGTGGTCCTGTTTTAAAACTCTTGTAGACTTATTGTTTTCTAAACTTCAAAAAGGCTACTGTAAGGTTCTAGAATCCATTCTTTTGAAAAGTTTGAAAAATCTGATTTATGACTCAAGGTCTAATCACCCCCCCCCCTCTAGACCTTGACCACATTTAAGGGACCAACAAGTGGTATCAGAGTAGTTGGCTTGAGCTTTGATCAGTACCTAGCCAGATCCTTTTTGGTTTTTGAAAAACACACCTGCATACTTTCATGACTCCCAAGATGGTGAAATCCAAAGTTCCAATGTTCTCTGCTGAGGACTATGATGAATGGAAAATTAGAATGCAAGCACATTTGTCTGCAATCAATGATGAGATGTGGTCTATCATAGAAGATGGCCCTATACCTATTGTGAAGGTCAACACTGCAGCTGATCAGTCAGCTGGATTAGCTCTGATTATCCCCAAACCCAAAAGGGAATGGACTGAGGATGACAAGAGAAGATCCAACCTTCACAATGTTGCAAAGAGCACTACTTATCATTCACTTGATAAAATTGTGTTTAGCAAGATCAAAAACTGCAAAACTGCAAAACTGCAAAAGATATATGGGAAAAGTTAGAAATGATTTGTGAAGGAACTGAACAAATCAAGGAAAACAAACTTATGATAGCAGTTCAAAAGTTTGAGAACTTCAAGATGAAATCTAGTGAAACTCTTGAAAAGTTTGAATCGAGATTCATTGAGATCCTCAATGAGCTAGACTCACTTGGTAAAGAGTACTCACAAAGAGAAATGAACATGAAAGTTCTCAGAGGCTTACCTTCTGAATGGGACATGAAGGTCATTACTATGAGATAATCAAAGGATTTATCTAAGATATCCACATTTGAACTCTTTTCAGACCTCAAAGCTTATGAATTTGACATAAGCAGAAGAAAAGAACCTAACAGCAGTAAGGTTACAGCTCTAGTTGCTGACAACCCAACAGCTACAAGTTCTGATGATGAAGACTTGGCTCTTTTTATAAAGTAGCGCAAGAAATTTGACAAATGGACCAAGAAGAAGCAGTTCACACCAAAGGAAGATGGTAAGGTGAAATCTACAGCACCTAACTCAACTTATTTGTGCTATAACTGCAGAAAACCAGGACACTACATCAAAGATTGTCCTTATCCCAAAGCTGAGAAGTACACTGATGAAGAAAAGAGACTCAGGAGAGAGATAGAAAGAAAAAGTTTGACAAGGAGAGAATTAGAGCACTACTTTCTGAGTTTGATAAAAACCAGGAAGACTGTCCCTCTTCTTCTCAAAAGTCAACTGCAGATTTAGAAGACTCTGACTCTATAGACTCAGATGAAGAAGCCCTGATCTGTCTTATGGCTAAAGATGAAGAGGTATGCTCATCATCATCAAGTTATATTACAGAAAAGGATTCTTCCAGTGACATGCTAAGTGCAATCCAAAGACTCCAAGAGGAAAATAAAGATCTTAGAAGAGATAATCATATTGGAAGAGAACATGTGAAAGCTTTGTTAGCTGGAGTGGAAGATGCTGAGAAACAACTGCAGATTCTACAAGAACTGAAGGAAGGTTACAGTTGCCTGAAAGAGGACAATGAAGAACTTTTCAATGAAGCAAGTTGTAGTGCTGCAGATTGTGCTGAATTTAAGGAAACAATCAGAAGTCAAGAACTGATGATAGCTGAACTTGAAGAACACAATGCTTATTATCAAAAGAAACTAGATTGCTTTGGAAAATCATCCAAACAATTGAAGAAGATGCTGTCTGAGCAAAGGCACACAAAGGACTTGACTGGAATAGGATATAATCCCTGTGTCTGGATGAAATATCTACAAAAATCAATTCCAAGGCCTGAAAGAAAGTTCATCAAAGAAACAACCCCTGAAGAAGCTGTAAATTCAACTCTACAGCCAGAAGATCTGAAATTCTTGAATTCATTCAAAGAATTGTCACCAAGAAGACAACAAAAGATCAAGGAAATCATGGATGATTCTGAAGAAGATGTCTAAAAAATGTTTCAAACCATAACTTTGAAACAAACTGCAGAATCAAACCTACAGTCAGAAGAAGAAGTCTATCATAAATTGGATATGGAAAGAAGACTTAACTTTGATAGATTCTAGAATGGAAATATGTCAGATATGTCTCCCTCTTCAAGCATTCAAAAAGGAGGATCAAGCAAGAACTGTAGAATTGACAACTCTACAGCTCCTAAAAAGGCTTGGATTGCAAAGTGTAACACTGGAGGAAATCCAAAGTATTGGATTCCTAAATAATTCACTTTATTTTGCAGGGACATGCTACAACCACCAAAAGAGAGATTTGGTACATTGACAGTGGTTGTGCAAGACATATGACTGAAGATAGAAGTTTACTACAAAATGTGAAAGATCATAAAGGTCCTAAAGTTGTTTTTGGTGATAATGCCAGTGGAACAGCTAAAGGATCAGGATGTCTACTCAAAGGAAAAGTACAGATCAATGATGTTTATTTGGTAGATGGTTTAAAGCATAACTTGCTTAGTGTGAGTCAATTTTGTGACAAAGGCTACACTGTAGACTTTACACAAGACACTTGCATAGTCAAAGATATTGAATCCCAAACCACTAAACTGACAGGAACTAGAAAAGTGAATGTTTACATTGTGGAGTGGAACTCGGCAGCTGAAACTACCTGTTTTCTAGCTAATAGTTCCGATGAAGTTAGTTGGCTATGGCACAAAAGATTGAATCACATAAACTTTAAAACCATGAATGAACTTGTGAATAACAAACCTGTAAGAGGTTTGACAAACACTAAGTTCAGGAAGGAACATTTATGTGATGCTTGTGTCAAAGGGAAACAAATCAAGAAGACTTTCAAGAGCAAAACTCACTCAAGTACTTCAAGAACACTTGAATTACTGCATATGGATCTTTTTGGACCTATAGAACCAGTAAGTATAAGTGGGAAAAAGTATACTTTGGTTGTTGTAGATGATTACTCAAGATTTTCTTGGATTGTATTTCTAAGGAAGAAGAGTGAGACTCTACAGTGGTTACCAGAATTGTTAAGAAGGATTCAAAATGAAAGGAATCTGAAGATTGTGAAAATCAGATCAGATAGGGGAACAGAATTTACAAATCAAGTTATTGAAGAGTATTGTTCATTATATGGAATTTTACATGAATACTCTGCAGCTAGAACACCACAGTAAAATGGAATTGCTGAAAGGAAGAATAGAACACTCAAGGAAGCTGCAAGAACAATGATTGTTGAAGCAAAGTTGCTTAAGAAATTTTAGGCAGAAGCTACAAGCACTGCATGCTATACTCAGAATAGATGCTTGATTGTAAAAGATCATAAGAAGACTCCACATGAGCTATGGAAACGAAGGACTCCTAATATCTCTTATCTACACACTTTTGGATGCAAATGCTTCATACTGAATAATGAGAAAGAATATCTTAAGACTTTTGATTCAAAGTCAGATGAAGGTATCTTTCTAGGTTATTCTAATGTTAGCAAAGCATTTAGAGTGTGTAACAAGAGACTAATGATTGTGGAAGAGTCACAACATGTTGTTTTTTATGAACAATTGAAGAAATTGTTGAAGACTCTAAGGAGGACAACTCTACAGTTACAAGTCAACAGCAATATGTTGAGATCAAAACTCCTATAGATTTGACCAACAAAGGCTTTGGCACTATAATTGTTGAGTTACCACCTTTAGAGAATATAGAAGATCTAGTCCATGAGAATGTTCAAACAGAAGTAGAGACACCAACAAAAGGACTTGATGAGTCTGCAGTAGGTGAATCTACAGCTGTAGAGAACAATGATCAAGGATCAGAACCTGTGTCAGATTTAATTTGGTTGAAAGATCACCCCCCTGAGCATGTAATTGGAAATCCATCAGATGCTGTAAGAACCAGAAAACAAATCCATGAGGCAATGTTTGCTACATTTCATCATCTTCAGAACCTACTGATATTCATGAAGCAATGCAAGATGTCAATTGGATTATTGCAATGCAAGAAGAATTGAATGGTTTTGAAAGAAATCAAGTATGAGAACTTATCCCAAGACCTAGGAATCACAAAGTGATTGGAACTAGGTGGGTATTCAAGAACAAACTTGATGAAGATGGAATTGTAACCAGAAATAAAGCAAGGCTAGTTGCTCAAGGCTATTGTCAATCTGAAGGCATAGATTTTGATGAATTATTTGCCCCAGTTGCAAGATTAGAAGTTATAAGAATTTTTCTAGCCTATGCTGCACATATGAACTTTACAGTCTATCAAATGGATGTAAAGAGTGCATTTCTTAATGGTTTACTCTCAGAAGAAGTGTATGTTGAACAACTACCAGGATTTGAGGAATCTACAGTTGAAGATAAGGTTTATAAGCTTAGAAAAGCCCTTTATGGACTTAAGCAAGCACCAAGAGCATGGTATGATACCCTATGTGATCATCTGATCAAAAATGGATTCAAAAAGGGTATGGTTGATAAAACTTTATTCAGATTACAATATGGGAATGACATTTTGCTTGTCCAAATCTATGTTGATGACATAATCTTTAGCTCAACCAATGAGGAATTATGCAGAAAATTCTCTAAGCTCATGACAGAGAAATTTAAAATGTGCATGATGGGAAATCTGAATTTCTTTTTGGGATTACAAGTTAAACAAATGAGAGATGAAATTTTCATCAATCAAGCTAAATATACTCAAGAGCTTATAAAGATATTTGTAATGGACAGTTCTAGGCCTACCAATATACCTATGACACCTTCTGTGAATCTTGACAAAGATGAGAATGGCAAAAGTGTTGATGTAACCAAATATAGGAGATTAATTGGATCATTGCTATACCTTACAGCTAGCAGACCTGATATCATGTTTGCTGTAGGTGTATGTGCTAGATTCCAAGTAAATTCTAAGGAATCACACTTGAATGCTGTAAGGAAGTTCATCAAAAATGTGAAATCCACTCAAAATCTAGGATTATGGTATCCTAAAGAAGGAGGAATTGAACTCATTGGGTACACTGACTCAGATTTTGCAGGCTGCAAGATTGATAGGAAGAGTACTAGTGGGATCTGTCAATTCCTAGGTGAATGGTTGGTGGCATGGCACAATAAAAAGCAGAATTCAATTGCTCTTTCTACAGCTGAGGCAGAATACATTGCTGCTGGAAGCTGTTGTGCACATATCTTATGGATGCAATATCAATTACAAGACTATGGGATTGATTCAAGAGAAACAACTATATTTTGTGACAATACAAGTGCTATTGCTATTACACAGAATCCAGTTTTACACTCTAGATCAAAACACATAGATGTAAGGCATCATTTCATAAGAGATCGTGTTGAAAGAAATGATGTGAAATTGATAAAGATTCATACTGATTTGAATCTTGCTGATATTTTCACTAAACCTTTATGTGAATCAAGATTTTCAATCTTGAGAGGTAATTTGGTAATGTTAGAATTGTAAAAAGACTCTGTGAAAATCACTAAATTGCAAAGACAAGTCTAGAAAATTGAAAACTCAGTAGAAAGGAAAACTGCAATTGCAAAGTCACTCAACTGTAGAGTTGAACTCTACCGCTGTAGACTTAGTTCAGAACTGCAAATTCCTTACCAACTGTATATTTTCAAATTCGAAGAATGTCAAGTGCAAACTTAGTAAACTTACAGTACTTTGTACAATTCTGATAATTAAATGAAGCACTACATAATTCAGAAACTTTTGTACTAAGCTACAGAAATTTTGGATTTATTCAGGCATTTTAGTTAATAAAATGTGTGAGTACGTAACATTTTAAATGGAATTAAAATCTATGTGAGTTAGATTTTTGGACAAATTTAATTATAAATTTGGTTCAGAATTCAAAAGCTCATAAATTTTAGGTCAAAGACCGTTATACCCCTGTTCTTAATGGCTGTTTAAAGAAAGGTATTTAAAGGTCCCTTCATCCTTTTTATATCCTATTTAACATCTCGAATCCCCTGATATCTTAAACACTCCCTATCCCTTACTCAAAGAAACCAAGAAACATGGCGATGAAAGTTATTTTTGGTGCTTTGTTCGATTTTAATGAAATATTGAAGAAGCATCCCATTGATGCTATGGAGAACGTTGTAAAACACATAGTGAATCAAGGTGTTCACTACTGCTTAACTCACAACCCAGGAGTTTATGATGATAAGATAGTGCATGAATTCTACCTGATTGCTGAAGCAGATGTTCAAAGGAAGACTTTATCAGTAAAACTGGAAGGAAGGAATGTGAATATTACAGCTGGTGATATTTGCAAAGCTCTGCATTTGAGCACTGGAGGTGATGCACATGACAATCTCAACTTTGCAAATGAAGATGAGAAGTATTGGAGGATATTCACTGCCAAGAAGCCATTTCCGAAGAATTGGGAAAGGACATTCAAGAAGACTGACTTAGCAGTTGAGTATGTCTATCTTTACGAAGATATTGATAAATGCTTATTATGTAGAACAGGTGCACATGATACCGACACTATATTAATGTGGGATTTAATGATAGCATTTGTTAAGGAAGTTAAGATAGATATTGGAGAACTGTTGTTAAAAAACATTGGTAATGATGTGGTGAAATCAAGAAAGAACAAAGGTTTTGGCTTGTTCTTAAATTATATCTTGAAGAAAGTTGGTTTTTCTCTGTTTAATAGGCATAAAGGTCAACCCATTATCACTCATAGAATTATTGGAAGGGCAAATTTCAAGAAAGGAGCTGTGGATGCTCCTATGGCCCCTGAATCCAAGAGAAGAAAGAAGAAAGCTGAAAGGAAGGTTCTTACTATCATAAGATCACCAAAAGAAACAGAAAAGAAGAAGAAAAAAGATGTAAGAAGAAGAATCTTAGTGGATGAACTCACTGATTCAGAAGATGAGATTGATAGAGAAAGAAGACAAAAGAAACATCACTCTAAGAAAACCACAGAAGTTGAAGCTGACAAGTCTACAACTGTAGACTTGCCAATTGTGAAGTCTGAAGAACAAGATATTGAGGAACAGTTTGAAGAAGCTGAAGTTCCTGAACCTGAAACTGAACAACTCCCTATTGTTCCAGTTGAAAGGGTTGAAGGATTTGAATAGGAAAGGCAAAAATTTGTAGAATGGAAGCTAGTGAGAGAAGAACTCAATAAGTTGACAGCTGAGGAAAGAAACTTGTTCCAGTGGGTTGTTGACTGGACAAGTTGCAGTGATATTAATGAATTATGAAGCCGAATTTCCTTGAAGATTTTATTGCCAATAAAAGAAGGAAAGACAAAGGTAAAGGAAAGCAGATTATCACTGAAGAACCTGCAAGGCAGAAAATCACCAAATTTGCAGCTGAAGCTTTGAGAGTGGCTCTCATGACTGAAAAAGATCCAGAGGCTCAATATGATGTTGATTATGATGTTGAGAGCACATAAAGCGATGAAGAACTACCACAGAAGATTGGTGAAGGTAGTACTCAAATTGTTGAAACTGAAGGCTTGGCTATTCTTGCAAAGGAAGCTATTCTGATGGAATTTGCAGGAGCTAGTGCTGCAGATCCAGTAGTTGTTGAAGAAGAGAATCCTGCTGAGGATCAATCTGAAAAGGAGAAGGAAACAAGAAAAGATGATTCTCCTTGCCAAGAACCCAAAGATAAGCCTGATAATGATGATGATGATGGCAATGATGATGCACCAATGGGTGGTGCTCAAGCTTATTTTCCAACAGAAGCTCAAGCTAAGAGTGTGGAAATGGAAGTTCAAGCGTCTGAAAATGTTCAAGTTGATGAGAGAGTTGTGGATGAGACATTCAATGAGATTGATAAAGACTTATCACATCCTATCACAAGTACCTTTCATCAATCTCCACCTGCAATGTACATATTAGAAGAAATTTACAGGCATGGAACTCCCCCACTGCAGAGTTATTCAGCTCTTGAAAGAGAAAATGTTTTTAATATGGAAGATTACATCACTGAATTCACTACAGAAGTTGTTGTAACTCCTAGCAAGAGGAAGGCCTCTACTGAAGACTCTACAGCTGTAGAGTTGGTGCCTTCCAAAGCCCAGGAAGTTACAAAAGGGAAAGAGTTAGTAATCAGAGAAGGTGATTCAGAGGAAGAGGACAGTGACACAAATCCTCAGATGACACATAAAGAAGTTGTATCACATCTGAAGAACTTAGAGGAATCTTTTAAGTCTATTGAAGCTGAGATTCTAAAACAGGTCAAGCAAGTACCTGATGCAATTATTTCCCAGAATGTTAGAAGAGGAATGGAAGATCTTGTAAAGAAGTTTGAGGAGAGAAGCTCAGAGGAAAAGAAAGTTTTGGAGAAAAACTTCAAAGCTGTTGTGGACAGCTTACTGGCTCAGAATGAAGAAATCAGAAAAGAAAGCAGCCAGAAATCAAGAGAAATCACTAATCTACAGTCATATATCAAGCTTATAAAGGATGAATCTCTTGATCTGAAGGTAGAAATGAAAGGTTTGAAGAAAGAGATAACCAAGATGGTCACTGGAAAGATTCTCTGAAAGTGGATCTGATGAGCAAGCTTAACACCATTTTGTCACACATTGATGTTGGCAAAAAGGGGAAAAGCAAAATAGAGTAGGAATTTGAAGAAAGAGAAAAGATTGCTGATGATATTCTGGAAAATGTGAAGGATATTGGGAAATCATGGGCAAAAGAGTTAGAAGCTGCAAAATCTTTATCCATGGGATTGAGTGAACAAGCAGGAGAAAGAACTCAATCAGATCAGACTAAGGGAAGTTCTAAAGGAGGAAGCAAGATTATAAAACTTCCTAAGTCTACAGCTAAGAAACCTATAGTTCACACTTAAAAACCTTTTGGTTATTGGGAACAGACAGTGAGGGAATCAAGAGAGAGAAGGAAAGAAAAAGAAGAGAAAGAAAAAAAAATGAAAGAAAAACAAAGAGAGAAAACCTCTGATGAATCTATAGCAGTTGTGACTGCTCAACCTTTAAATGTTCAACCATTGAGCATGGTACCTATTGAAGATTCTGAGGAAAGGGTTAATCAAATGAAAGCTGAGTTTGACAAGCTATGGAATAAATTCTTGAGCATTTGCAACAGGCATACTGTGATTAAGAGAATCAAGCTCAAGAAGGAAAGATTTAAAAAATTCAAAGACCTGGAGGCTGATGGATCACTATACAAAGGAGATAATGTTCGGCTCCTTGGTGAAAAGATCAAAAGAACTCCATTACCTAAGAGGGTATTTAAGTCAAAGAAAGAAGAAGAAGAGATGGAATCCTATGAACTACAGATGCTGATGAAATATCTTGAAGAGGATGAAAAGAACATGAAATTAGTGGAGCAAGGAATTTTGAAAGCTCAAGATGAAGATTCTGATGATGAAGATGATGAAGAAAGAGATGCAGATCCAAAGCACAGAAGAAGATGAAGATTATGTTCTAGATTAGACACTAAAACTTTTTAGTTTTTAATCTAATTAATCTACTGTAAGCTGTATCTTGAACCTCTTTTTAGTTTATGCAGCTTTGTGTCTTGTGCTTTGTTTTGTGTTCTGTGTTTGGCTTTATTTTTCTGTTGTCTTGTGTTTTGTCCTGCTTTGCTCTGCTTCTTGTTGTTTCTGTTCTTGTTAAGACAATTTCTTATTGTCTTTGTTGTTTATTTTGTTTGTTTTGCCAACATCAAAATAAGGGGAAATTGTTAAGTACCTTGGTTTAGATTTTGATGTGTGCAAAACAATGTGTTTATTTGATATTTTGATCTAACACTTGTGCAAAGGAAATTGGTGTTTGAAACATATAGTTGTAAGTGAAGTCCACAGCTGTATATTTGATCATTATACAGTTAAGACATGATCCTACAGCTGTAAGGTTTCTCTACAGCCAATTTTTTATATTGACAGGACTCTACAGCTGCAAGGTTGAAGACTCTACAACTGCAAAGAACCGTTTAAAGAGATGTACTAATTGAAGATTAAGAAGACCCTTAAGGACTATTAGTGTAGCTCTCAAGCACTCACTAAACTGTACTTAAGTGGAAATTACTTTCCTAATTCTGAAGCCAAATTAAGAGTAGTTACAAGGAGGCCAGAATTCTGAAGGAAAGGACATAGTACAATCAGTGCTATCTTGTGTGAAAGATGAGGACCACCTCACACATGCCAATAGAGAGAGAGGAGCCTTATCTGAATTTCAAATTTGAAATTCCCAACGGATAAGTCACACCACTCAATCTAAAAATAGAAGAAGTCATCAGAGGATTCAACAACAACAACATTGAGCATACAAGCATTCAATCTGAGCAAGTCTACAGCTAGCAATATTCTGAGAGAGCTTTACTCGTTTTATTCTTTGTGATTCATAGGATAGTTGGTTAGGATTTTCTTAGAAAGAATCACACCTTTTGTTGTTGTTCCCTCACCTACTTTATATTTCTACTTAGTGTAGATATCTCTTTGTGAGGTTTTGTAAAAAACTCTTTGTGAGTTGTTTTCTGAGTGAATAGGGTAGTTTATCTCTTTTTAGAATAGGAATCTGAGTGAACCTAGTTCTAAGGGGGAACTACTTGTATTGATCTGTGTGATCACTTCTTAGTGAATTGGGCACCTGAGTGGTGTAACAGTGGATGTAGGTGGTCGTTTTATAGACACTGAACCACTATAAATCTGGTCTATTTACCTTCTGCTATTTATATTCTTGTTCTGCATATTTAATTTCCTTGTTACATTCATCATTGTTTTGAAATCTCGAGTGCATAAAACCTTGTCATTTTCACAGAAACTGACTCTACAGCTGTAGACTTTCATAAGTCACTCAACTGTTAAGTCTAGTTTATATTGTTTTTCATTAACACTCACTTTATTCCGCTGCACATTAGAGTATACTCAATACAATTCTAATTGTGAGAACTCCTCTGATATTTTGTCTACAATTGATTTATTTTTGCAAGTTGTTTTTGAACTCTGCAGCTGCAGACTTGTTAAGTCCACAGCTGTAACCTTTGTGGTCCTGTTTTAAAACTCTTGTAGACTTACTGTTTTCTAAACTTAAAAAAGGCTACTGTAAGGTTCTAGAATCCATCCTTTTGAAAAGTTTGAAAATTTTGATTTTGGACTCAAGGTCTATTCACCCCCCCCCCCCTCTAGACCTTGACCACTTTTAAGGGACCAACAAAATAGATATATACAAAGTGAAAAATTAAATTTATTTGGCAGTCACGTTAGCACGGGTATCGAAAAATCTCAAGTTTAATCACCACGTGTGCCATGCATAGTAAAAAAAGATGTTATTTTTATTTTTTCGGTTAAAATGAAATTAAAATTAGAAAATTCAAAGAGTTATGAGATCGAAATCTAAAAATCATCATGATAGTTTTTAAATTAAAAATGAACACTTAATTAGGAGACGAAAAAACATTTTATATGGATGTTGTATACAAGACCAGCGCTCATGGCACCAACTCTTATTTGCATACATAATATATCTACTTTTTTTTTTTTATTCTAACATATATAACTTATTTGTGTAATTTATTTAATTAAACAATTATAAATATACTATGGTAGATTGATAGCTCCAGGTTCCTCCCAAGAGAAACAACATTTATTAATTATAAATTTACCAAGGGGCATTACGACAATACTCCCAAACATAATCAGCTCTGGCCTTTATCCTTACAGCATTTGTGTTATTGCATGGATTATGGTGTATAAGGTCTTTAACAAGTGCATCGTTGAAGCGTTCGATTTTATCAAAATTACAGAACAAATCAAGGCAAGTAGCATATAGATCAAAATCATGGGAATGATCATCCTCACAGCATGCGAACTCAGCAATCAAATTCCAATTTTTGTCTTCCAACATATATGTATGATCATGATCACCACTTTTACCATAACAAGAACGTGGACGTAGAGGTAGACCATCTGGACCATATTGTTGAGTTGCTTCACATAATTTTACTGCCCCTAACATGAAAATTATAATAATAATTTTCACTATCTCGTTGTTCTTACATTCAAATATCATCTTTAATATATATATCTTTTCGACGGCTAAAATTAATGTGATCGATCGATGAAATCTACATGTACTCGATCTCTTAATTATATATATATATATATATATATATATATAAAAGTATAATATTATATATATTATTAAATTTATTTTTTTAAGTGAGAGGTACCATTGAATTGAATGCGACATCGATCCGTAACAATTTACTTTAATTTAATTATTTAAACTTATACATATGTATTAATATATATGACGTTGTTCTATTCTGTTTAATAATTAAAGTAATAAGTCACTTGTATTGAAACTTATATATTCATTTATAATTGCCTGTTTTTGTTTGTAAAGTAATAAATGACACATGAGATCTTAATTAGACCAAGTCATGAAGATGCATATATATACATACTTGTTGTATATGTTAAAATAATCATGTACGTATATGTTTATGCATACGCTATCAGGGGCGAAGCTATATATATACGTACGGTTCGAACCAAAGATATATATACATATACTTTCAAATTATACAACTTTGGATATATAAATCGCATAATTGATTTGTAGACCGACTAGATAGCGATTAGATTGATTAAATGTCGACTAAGTCGTTCCCGATTAGACATGTTTCTCCCTTTAATTTTTTATTTGGCAAACCCTAAGTAATTATAATAAAATAATATTAAAACAACCAAAACGTTAATTTTCTTTTGATTTTTAAATTATCACTTTATTAAATTTTGAGTTTTATGGCTGTTATCACTTATATTTTAATATTGAAAGGTGGTAATATTAATTTTTTTATTATTTTATCTACAATGCATTATTAATTTATTAAGTAATTAATTATATTTTACCGTTTAGGTAATTCCGATTAGTCCCTGACTAATCCCCGACTAGTTGCTCAAGTCGCTAGACCCTAGTGGTTTGACCGACAAGTGACTAGCGACTTTTAGAACATTGCTTCCAACTGGCGTTTCCATTAAGAATGCCCTTCGCTGCGTTACCCCTTCACACTCTCATTCACCAGCGTCATTTTGACCCCCCCACAGGACAAGGCTTCCATGTTTGACAATGTTGGGAGTGGGCGGCCCTTTGTTACATTATGTGAGGGTACTAATTCTGATATTTTGATCGACAATTTAGCACCGAAATCATTTAACATGGCTTTGGTTGCTAGAAAGAGTTGGGCGGACCAATTGGAAGAGGAGGAGGCATTTCTTGGTCGCCAAAGCACGTTTCATCCTCTTCAGGAGCCGGTTCTACTGGCCATTTATGAACTGAAAGTTCGCTTTGGCCGGTTCCTCGTTTTAACACCTTGAATGTAGATTCTTTTAGAATTTCATAACTTTGACTACACCTGTTTTTTGGGGTTGGAAAGTTTTTATCAGTCTTATTTTCTAGGTGTTGATAGAATTTGCTAATGGTGTTTGTTATGTGGCTTTTATAATATATTAATCCTATCAAACAATAATCCAAGAATTTGTTCTTGGATGGATAATATAGAGAGAGAAAGTAGAGAGTTTAGAGAGAGAAAGTAGAGAGTTTAGAAAGAGAAAGTGTTTGTGTATTATCATTGAGTTCTGGAGAGAGTTACAAGAGAGACCTATTTATAGGTGTGCAAGTGTGAGGTGACACCTTATGAGCCTATTTGGCTTTCGGCGTTGACGAGGGTTCTTGACCTTCGTCTTGGTCCCTCACCATGCTACCTGTACCATGCTTCCCTACTACATATCTATGCCCTATTCTAACACTTGCGGCTCCGATCCCTGGATTGGGCGAGCTTCCAGGCGAGCTCCATTTCCTTGTGTCGTTTTAGGGATAATGTAGTGTCGGGCTTTTGCTTGGCCTCTATGGATGGAGCGAGCTTCCTTCTCAGTGAGGAAGCTCGCCTATAACTCTCTCTCTCCTGGTGCAATCAAGTGTCGGTCCTGACCCACTGGGGGCTTGGGCGAGGTCCCCGCCTACCTCGCCGAGCTTTCCTGCGACGATCTCGGCCGAGTTTGGTGATATAACTCTTCCACAAACTGGCGACCTTCTCGGCCTTGGGATAATTCCATGATTATCCACAGGTAGTTCGTCTTGTCAACATTTGCCCCCCGAATCGTACACATCATGATTTACCTAATGTGTGGGCGAGTTGATTTGTCTCCATGGACGAAGGCTTGAGTATCGGCGAACTACTTCTGGGCAGGTACAGAGCTTGCGGGCGAGCTTCATCGTGGCGGTTGGTCGACTGAAGTGGTGCGAGAATCAAGGCATCGTGCATGCCTTTTTAGGCATTACTTCCCGCGCCTATCATGGCAACTTTTCAAATTCTTTGCACGTTGGTCCCTGGACTTTTCGAAAATCACAGCTCGCCTCAACGCCTATAATAGGCGAAAATGGGCTCACTTTCCACTTTCGCATTTCCGATTCTCCTGAGCTTTCCCGGCGGTTATTTTTCTTGCCCCCGACGGATTTTCGAAGGCTCTTCAAGGTTGAATCTGAGTTCCTCTTTCTTCTTTTATTCCCTTCTTTTGCAGATTCTCTTCTCTCTTTCTTTCGATTCTTCGAGTTTCTGGAAACTTTGGACGTTTCCAGTGACTCTTCGGGTTTTCCGATCACCGTCGTACCGTAACTCCAGCAACCGAAGCTTTGGGTTATTTTGGTACCTTTCAAACCCCGTCCAAGCCATGTCGACCCATGCATCCAGTGAGACCCTTTCAAACCGTAACCCCGAGAAAAAACCAATGACCGACAGTGGCCCCATTCCCCAAATGACTCCGAAGCTCGCCCAACTCATGGCGAGCTATCTGGCGAGGTTCGATCTGAGCCTATTGAGAGGGCCACCAACTCTGTCTATCGCGATGTCTAGGAGGACGAGGAGGAGGTCGCATCCGAGGAGAGGGAGGCCGGTGGTAATGAAGGAGCCGATGAGGTTGGTGAAAAGGTCGCCGAAGCAGTGGAGGAGGTCGCTGAGGTTGATGCGCCAGCGGGCGACCTCGAAGAGGTCACTATAGATTGGTTCTGCTCCATCAGTTTTCTGGAGCCTCAGTTGGTCGAGCACCAGGTCCCCGCCGAGGTTGTTCATGCATTTGACTGGGAAGAGTACGTCGCCCAACACTCGGCGAGCTTCTATCTCCCCAGGCGAGAGTATCGGGACGCAGCCAACAAGTCTGATTATAAAGTAAGTGATGTTACAAGTGTTATCAACGAGTGCCAGCTTTCTCAATTCTGGACGAGGTACCGGATCCCACTTGACATCTTCCTATATGCCCCGGAGAAGAATGAGCGAGCTGATGCACCTCCGGCGGGGTTGACGGCCATCAACGTCCACACCCTTGAGGCCGGGCTTACACTGCCTCTGCACCAGATCATTGGCTAGTTCTTGCTCGATAACAACTTCACCATCACCCAGCTCACCCCTAATGCTTGGAGCAGTTTGTTGGCAGCGTTGGCGGTCTTCGGATTGGTTGGGTTCGAGAACAGGCTGACCACCGCCGAGCTCAATCAACTATTCACCATGACTCGGCAGGTGAATGATGGCAAGAGGTACTACTACCTCAAAGCTCTCCAGGGGGAGAAGTTCTTGGGGATTTTCCCGAACAAAATCCGAGACTGGAAGCAACAGTTCGTCTTCATGGGTGGCGACTGGTGAGCTTCTACAAACTACTCCGGGCGAGGAGAACGAATCCAAACCCCCGATGAAATTCCGGTTGAATTTGACCTGGTGCGAGCTGTGTGTTACCTGAGGAGCAAAGAGGATCGAGAGATCACCCACCTCAGTCAGCATCACTGCCTTAGGCTTGCCGGGCTTCATTCTTTGCCTCATCACCTCGCGGTCCAAGGTCCCGAACTCCCAGGTTTTACAACTTGCCGAAGCTTGCCCGTTAAGTGGGTAGCTCGCCCGTTCGCTAACCATTTTCCCTCAATTTTTGCAGACGGTAGCTGGGTTGCCTTCCCTACAGTCGAGGTTCCCCCAGCTTACGAGGTTCTAGCTCGCCGCTTCGCCATGGGTCCTCCGCGCCCTAACAAACTCGCCCTGCCATCGACCCTCGCCCTAGAGGCGAGCAAAAAGGCTGAGCCCGCCTCGAAAAGGGCAAGATTGGTGGATCTGGGAACCAGAAAGGGCCAACCAAAGCCCCGGCGAAGACAAAGGCAGCAGAGGTCGCCCGGGCCAAAAGAGGAGGGGGGCGAGCTGGGGCCACTCCCGAGTTAGGTCCTCACCAGTCCAAGAGGGGTCTGTACCGCGGCGATGGATCCCGAGCTGGTGAGGGTGACTCCCAAGCTCGCAAGAAGGCTCGGACCCTACTCCGCTATGAAGAGGATTCCGAGCAGGCCGAGCGAGCTGACGACAGGTCGGCGCAGGGTGGCTCGACTCACCCAACTGCCCCGCTGGCGGTCACACCTCTCCAAAGGTCGCCACCTTCTCCGTCTCCTTTTGGGGTTCAGACAGTAGATGACACGCTCCTGGGCTGGGACCCTGAGTTAGCTCAGTAAGTAGCTCGCCCTATCGGCATCAACCCTCGCTGTTTTCTCGTATTCTCTTTCTAATCACAACTGTTTTGACTTCGCAGCATTGCCCCCATTGCACACCCGAACAGGCATGAGGCCATCCATGCTTATGAGCGATCTTGCTCCCTGACCTCAATGCGCAGCCTCCCTCCGGGCCTGGTTCGGAATCCCGTGAGCGAGGTGGCGAGGTTCTGGTCCACCCCCCAGGTGGCGACTATCAATGGCCAGAACCTGATCGAGAATACCCGGCTCTCGATGCACTATGCAAGTGGGCTGCTGCTCGCGAACCAGAAGGTGATTGACCTGGCGACTCAACAGGAGCAAGTTCGCCAAGAGAAAAACGAAAACCTGATTAAAATGGCGGAGTCCCTGGACAAGGCCAAAAGGTCGGTAAAGCTTGCTGAGGAGAAGGCCGCCGTGACTTTAGCATCCGAGACCAGCGCCCTGGATAACCTCGCCTAACTTCAAAGGCAGCTCGCCAACATCCGGCAGAATGTTGATGCCCAAATTAAGGCCAAGGAGGAGGAGTTCGCCGAAAAGCTTGCTAAGGAGGTCGGCGAGCACGCCGTGACCAAGAGAGAGCTGGACCTGCAGCGAGGTTTGACCAAGGGCACCGATGAGGAATGCTCAAAATTGAGGGATCAACTCTCGGCAAAGATCAACGAAGTTGCCGAGCTTCCCAACGATGCCTCCTCATCGGCAGACTTGGTGGCTGAGAAGGCTGAGGCCTCGGATAGGGGATTTGTCCAGTGCTACGTCGAGGTCATCCAGGCCATCTAGTGGGTGTGAGCTCACAAAGATGATGAGCTGAAGGCGGTAGTTGGCTATTTCAAGGATTGCCTGGACAGGGCGCCCTTCCCCGATGAGACGGAGCTAGACATCGGCGACCTTCCCGAGCTTGGGGTGCCCCTTGACTTCGTTCTGGCACATTCAAAATCATCAACATAATTTCTGTGCCGGAACTGAACCTCGCTGAGGGAGAGGAGGTCGTAAATGAAGAAGAACAAACCCCTCTCACCGTTGAGCAGCTCCAAGAGGCCTGTGGGGATGCGATGCTCGACACAACTGGGTTCGACACCAGCGGGCTTACGGGCAACATCACCACGTTGCTCGAGCTCTCCCCCCAAGATTGTCAAGCCACCGTGGCGGGGTTGCTACCGAGATCACCAACCCCGAGGTCCTTGCCGAGGTCTCCGCCACTCCAACCCTAGAAAACCCAGGGACTTAGCTTTCCCTTAGTTTGTTTTGGCATAGTTTTTGTTTTCTTATTTTTGCCAAGTTTTAGTAGCTCGTCGGGCTTATGTATAGCTCGCCTAGAAGGAGCTTTCTTTTGAAGTTTAAAGATGATCAGCTAGCCGACCTTTGTGGCTAGCACCACTACTTATACTTGGGAAATTTTTCAGGCATCATTTTTTGCTTGAAAATTCCTCAAGTATTTTTTGAATGAAACACGACCCTTTTGTTCCGACTTTGTCTTCGTTTACATTTACGCTCGTTATATCTTTGATTGGCTCGTCTTTATATTTTTCGATACTTATTTATTCGTCTTACTCTACTTTCGAGAAATGAATTATTCGTCTTACGTCACTTAGGACCACGAATCGTACCTTCATTTGATTAGTACATACTCTTCGTCTTACACCACTTAGGGCCGCGAATTGCTCATCTTAAACCACTTGGGGTAGCGAGTTGTACTTCTGTTTAATTCACTTTGGGCGATTGGGTTTCATGAATCTTGCCTCAGACGTTTTAACCGTCTTTCTTGTGAATTTTTCTAACTTATGGCAGTGGGCACTTAGTGATCCTTTAAGAAGGGTACCTTCACTGACCTGGGGCACTTTGGCCTTTGCCGTTGAGCCTTTAGATTATAACGTTCGGGTCCTGGCCCTTGCGCATTACGAAGCTTCGAACAGTTGGATATTTCACGAACCCTCGAAAGGTTAAATGCTTCGCGAACCTTCGAAGGGTTGAATGTTTCGCGGACCTTCTAACAATTGGATATTTCGTGAACCTTCGAAAGGTTGAATGCTTCACGAGCCTTCGAAAGGTTGAACGTTTCGAAAAGTTGGATATTTTTTCAAGAAAAATTTCTAACTTCATATAGCGACGTAATTTACATTAGTTGCTATCAACATTTCTGATGCGAACCTTCGGCTAGTCTATTACAAAATTTCGATCTATTGATAAAATTTCTTTAAGTGTGCCGCGCTCCAGGTGTATGACTAGGCATTTTCTTCTGCGTCTTCGAGATCATAAGTACCATTCGCCCAGGCTGAGGTAACCTGAAACGGTCCTTCCCAGTTCGACCCAAATACACCCGGCGGGGCCATCAGTTTCCTCTTTAGCACTAGATCCCCAACTTTGAACTTTCAGTCTCGGACCTGGGAATTGTAGTACTTCTCCGCTCTACGCTTGTAGGTGGCATTTTTCATTTTCGATGAAGCTCTGGTCTCTTCAATAAGGTCTTTTTCGACTGCCAAGGCTTCGTCATTCTTTTCTTCATCAAATCCTACCACCTTCCAAGTCTTATTCTGGACTTCCACCGGTACTACTGCTTCAGTTCGGAAAGCTAGGGCAAATGGCATCTCTCCGGTGCTTGCTCGGTATGATGTTGTAAGACCACAGAACCTCCGGGAGTTCATCTGCCCAGCTTCCTTTCTTGTCTTCGAGGCGGATCTTCAATATGTGCTTCAGAATTTTGTTAACCGCCTCAACCTGGCCGTTTGACTGCGGATGGTACGGAGTTGAGTAGTGCTTCTTGATGTTCCATGAACTGCAAAAGTCTCTCAACTTCTGGCCGTCAAACTGCCTTCCGTTATCCGTGATGATCAATTGCGGGAGTCCAAATCGGCAGATCAGGCTCTTCCATATGAAACCGATCATTCTTTCCTGTGTTATTGTTGTAAGTGCTTCGGCTTCGGCCCACTTGGTGTAATAGTCTACTGCTACAACAACAAACTTTACACCACCTCTGCCAGGTGGAAATGGGCCGATCAAGTCGATACCCCATTTTGCAAAAGGACACGGGCTGAAAACCGACTTCAGCTGAGTAGCTGGGGAGTGGATATTGGATGCGAAGAGTTGACACTTTCGGTACTTCCGTGCGAAGCTAATGGCATCTTTGCAAAGAGTGGGCCAGTAGTATACTTGTCTGATTGTCTTGTATGCCAAAGTTTGCCCCCCAGCGTGACTTTCGCAAATTCCATCGTGAATTTCTTCTAACACCTCGAACCCTTACTTCTTAGATAAGCATTTGAGTTGGGGTAGAGAGAATCCACGTTTGTAGAGTTGGCCATCCACCAATGTATATATGGCTGCTTGTTTCACTAGCCGACTAGCTTCCCAAGTGTCTTCGGGGGTTGTTCCGTCCTTTAAATATTTTTGGATCAGAGTGCACCAATCTTCACCATCTTCATCGCCTTCTTACCCCCCACTCGAGGTCTGATTTACTTTGTAATCGGACGTCTAGGGGTTCTTTAGCTTGGTGACTACAACCTCCGTGACCTCGGCTTCGCCGTTACTGGTAGCTAGTGGGGCTAGGGCATCTGCTTGCGTGTTTTCCAGCCGCGGTATCTGATTGATGTAAACCTGCATAAACATCGAGATCAGATGCGCCGATATCTTCTGGTAGGTCATCATCTGCTGATCCTTCGCTTCGTACTTTCCCCAGACTTGGGATATTATTAGCTGGGAATCTCCAAAAACTTGAAGGTTGGTTTCCCCCACAGCTAACGATAACTTAAGTCCGGCTATCAAAGCTTCGTACTCCACTTCGTTGTTGGTTGCTCGAAAGTCGAACTGGATCACGGAGGTGAAGACTTGTCTGTCCGGGCTGATCAGAACTACGTCGGCTCCTGCTGCTGTGCTGGTTGATGATCTGTTGACGTAGAGGTACCACGGGGCTATAGTCCCCTCGTCGGATCTTGTGGGAAAGTTAGCTCGGTGATGAAGTCGGCCAACGCTTGTCCCTTGATCACTGGTCGGGGTGCGTAGGTTATACCGTATTGGCTGACCTCTAGTGAACATTTCAATAAACGTCCGGCGGTGTCTGGGCGCTGCAGTATTTGGTGTAGTGGGAACATCGTCAGCACCTCTACCGGGTGGTCAAAGAAGTAGGGCCTCAATTTTCTAACACTCATCACCAGTGCGTAGGCTAGCTTCTCTGTTGGGGTGTACCACAACTCAGCTTCATGTAAGACTTGCTTACGTAGTACACTGGTAGGTGTGTTTTCACCTCTTCTCGAACCAGGACGGAGCTAATGGCAACCTCCGACGTGGCGAAGTACAGATATAGCTTCTCACCAGGTACTGGCTTTGACAGGACCTGCGTATCTGCCAGGTATGCTTTAATATCTTCAAAGACTCGTTGGCAATCGCTTGTCCACACGAAGTGGTTTTTAAGGTGTAGCTTGTTGGCTTTAGCTGCTTCCTTGTACCTTCGCGTGTTTGCTTTGATTACCTCGAAAAATAGGCGGTTCTGATTGCCAGACATGGAGATGAACTTGTTCAAAGCTACCATACATCCGGTCAATCTTTGGATTTTCTGCACGGAATCGGGCACACCCATCTCGATTATGTATTGGACCTACGTCGGATTGACCTCTATTCCTCGTTGGCTCACCAGATGCCCCAGGAACTTTCCCGAATGTACACCGAAGCTGGTCTTCTTGGGGTTCAGCTTCATGTTGTAGTGGCGTAGTATGTCGAAGGTTTGTTTTAGGTGGTTGAGGTGATCCTCCTTTCTCAAACTCTTGACAACTATATCATCCACGTACACCTCCATGGACTCACCGATGTATTGGTCGAACATCTTATTCACCAACCTTTGGTAGGTTGCTCCGGTGTTGATAAGTCCGAACGGCATCCTTTCCCAGCAGTACATGTTTTTGTTGGTGTAGAACGTCGTATTTTCCTGGTCATCTTGGTGCAATGCTATCTGGTGATAGCCCGCGAAAGCATCCATGAATGTCATCATCTCATGGCCCGCGGTGCTATCTACAAGCTGATCAATGTGGGGTAGTGGGAAGTTGTCCTTCGGGCACGCCTTGTTTAGGTCCGTGAAGTCGATACATAGTCTCCACGTTCTGTTGTGCTTCTTCACCAGGACGGGGTTCGCGACCCACTGCGGACATAAGGCTTCCTTGATCAGCTTGTTGTCCAACACCTTCCCAACTTCGGTGGTTAGGGCCGCGTACTTGTCTGGTCTATACTTCCTTCTTTTTTGGTAGACGGGTCTCTTTGTCGGATCTATGTTGAGCCGGTGACAAGCATTCTCCAATGGGATTCCCGTCATGTCTTCATGGGACCATGCAAACACGTCCAAGTTGGACATCAGAAACAGCTCCATCCTCTACCGGTACGGTTCTGGCAACTTGGAACCTATGAAAAGTTCCAAGTCCCTTTCCGGGTCCACCGGGAGTACCGTCAATTCCTCCATGGGAGTGGCTTTCCTCTTCTGACTTTTCCACATCGGATCGTTGATGAACTCATCCCATTCTTCTTGTGACATACGCGCAGGTTCGTAACCTAGGCGTGGTTCGAGATCATCAGCTTGGCTTTCAACTCGGACCGGTTCCTCAATTGTCAGTACGTCCGGGGGTTCGCCAGTTTGGAGAGGTTCTGCAACCTGGGGAGTTGGATCAACGTCCATCGAAACTGGTTCTTGACCACTCGCAGGTTCCCTATCTTGGACCTCGTCAACCACTTCCATGGGCGCCGGTTGCTGATCCTGCACCGGTTCCTGCACTTGGTTATTTTGGATGACTTCCATCCCCTCCATTGGCGCCGGTTGCGCGTCCTGCGTAGGTTCTGAGACTTGGTCAACCTCCGGCAGGTCGCCTACCTCCATCAACTCAGTTTCTGTTGAGATGATGTCTAGGATGTTTGGCTCGCCTTCCGGGATTTGTACATCTTCCTCGAGGATTTGAACCTGCGTTACGGACTTTTTGACCCGGCCGTCTTTGATTTGGAGCAAATATTCACGGGACCTTTTTTTGGTCACCTTTAATGGTTCCGGCACCTTTTGGAGTTGGGGATTTTAGACAGTAGTAGTAGGTCGAACACGCCACTTTGAATTCATTGAAAAAGGGGCGGCCAAGGAACCCGTTGTAGGAGGACTGGTGGTCGACAACAAGGAAATCTATTAGCCTAGTCAGTCTCCGCTCCAGGTCCTCAGTCGATACAAGTTGGACGCTCAACCTAATAGTACCTAGGGGGACGGTTACAGCTTCTCCGAACCCCACTATCCTAGCATTGCTAGGTTCTATATACGATTCAAAATCACTTAAGGCATCTAAGGTGGATTTGAAGAGAATGTTGGTGAAGGCGTCGGTGTCCACAAGTAGCCTGTGGACTCGGACGTTCATGATGTTGGCGCTTATCACCAATGAGTCATTGTGGGGCGTCAGTACCCCTTCCAAGTCCGGCGACGAGAATGTCAGCTCATCAGTGAGTTGTGTGGCGGGCCTGGAGCTGGAGCTGCCTTCCTGAACCTGGTTTACTGCCCGGACTTCGGCCTTCCTTTGTCTTTTAGAAATGGAGGATCTCCCATCTTTGAGACCTCCGGCAGCTCCGATTTCTTCCTCGAGAACCAGGAGTTCTCTGGTAGGCTCCAGGTTTTATTGAGGTTGGGGAGGTGCCCTTCGCCTATGTTGTGGACCACGCTGGCCAGCGTCCTCCTCTTCCTCATCGGAGGCTTCCCTCCTCTCAAACCTGGTCCTCTTCGCCGGTGCCTTCTTCACGAACTCGGCCAGCTTCCCATCCTCGTAAAATTTCCACAGTTGTTTGAGGAGGTCTTGGCATTCACTGGTGAAGTGGCCGATCGACTGGTGGTAGACACAGAACTTGTTGGGGTTAAGCTTTGCGCGGTCTTGGCGGATTCTCCTTGGTTCGTCCAGCATGGCTTTGTCCTTGACCGCGATAAAGACATGGTCGACGGAGACGGTGAGTACTTAGTTGAGCTTCTCTTTGAACTAGTCTCCGTCGCCGAAAGCCTTCAAGTTCTGGGGAGCCTTGTACGTGTCCCCGGACTTCTTCCCATAGGGCTTCTTCTCCTCTGAGGCACCGACCTCTTTCAGGAGGGCCTCCTGCATAGCGACGACCACCCCGGCTTTGTGTCGAAATTTGGTGTAGGTGTTCGGGCATGCTAGGTGCATTTCCTTCCAGAGCTCGGTGCCTTTCCTTAGTCCGGCCATCACTGCGACGATCTTAGTATCCTCGCTCACCGGCTCACCCTCCAGTAGTATCTTATCAAAACTCTCCAGATACTGTTTGTCGGTCTCATTCTCGCCTTGGTGAATGTTGGTGAGTCGGTGCTTCTGGGTAAGATAGGATCCAAACTCAGAGAAGTGGGCCAAGAACTCCCGCGTGAGTTGGCCAAATGAATGGATTGACCCTGGGGCTAGTGAGGAGAACCAGTGGTGAGCTCGGTCCCCGAGGGTCAGCGGGAAGTTTCGGCATTGAGTGACGTCGGTGGCACCCACTGAGATCATAAAGTCTGCATACTTGGCCAGGTGGACCTTCAGGTCAGATTCGCCCTCGTAAGCAGACATCACCGGGAATTGGACCTTCTTCTGGACCGGTGCTCTGAGGATGGCTGGTGCCAATGGAGACGCGGGGAGAGTAGTGGCATCGGGACCGCCAGATTTGGCTGCTACTTGCGCTAGTAGCATTTCGACGGCCTTTCTCAGCGAGGCCAGCTCGTCGTTGTAGGCCACCTCCGGTGGAGGTTTCTCAAAGGTCGTGCGCCTCGTGGACGCACGCCCTCGAGGTGCCTCACTCTGGGGTGACCCCTCCACGATGGGTCAGAACTGGTGCCCGCCATTCGGGCCCAACCGGTCAGCTGTGGGACTCCTTAGTCGGTCATGGGCGGACCTGCGAGGCTGCAGGTCTGAATCTTCCCTCTGAGACGTAGCTGGGGCTGCCGTCCGCTCATTTTCTTCACACCTCGGCCCCAGCCTGCCTTGGAGGACCTCTCTTCTCAGCGATTAGTGGGTGGCGGACGCTTCGGTGTAGGCCAAAGCTCGCCCAGTATGCGGAGCTGGCTCCTCCACCACCTTGGCCTTCCCGGCACGCTCCCTGTGCTGGCGAGCTTGGGCAAAGCTCACCTCCTGCTCGGTGTGGAGGTCGCTATATTGACCCCGGGTCTGGGTGCCCTGGGTCAGCCTTGTCTGTTCTCCGGCCTCGTTGGCTGGAGCTCACCGAGTTACCAGGGCGAGCTCGTCGAGCTGTCTTTGTTGCAACCTCTGGAAGGTTGCAATTGTGCGTTGGAGCTCGTCGGGGTTGTTGGCGAGGTCTCTCAGGGTGGGGTTCAGTTCCTCCTGAGTTACCGGAACTCGTGGGGGAGGTCGTGGAGCATTGCTTTTCTGGGGAGCTCGGCGCGAGGTCTCCAATCGGCCTGGTCCTGGTTGCCTCCCTTCCACCTCCTGGTAGTTGCCGAGGTTTGTTCCTTAGGCATTTTGGGTTTGCGTAGGGGAAAGGTTGCCGAAGTTATCAGGGAAGGTCGCCGAGCTTCTCGATTTCCAGCCAGGGTGATTTTGTTTGGGTTTTCGTCTAGCCTTGTGTGTAACAAATTATCCAAAATTTGGTTTATCCGTGTACACGCGTGCGTTTGAAAACCTTTTTTGGCAGAATTTATGGACCCAAAAATCTGGCTTTTTGCCCGAAAATCTGGGTTTTTGTTCAAAGAGTGAAAATATGTGTGTATCTTCAAGTGTTCTTGAGTTTCATCAAGAACACCCTCAAATCTCCAAATCTTCAAACAACTCCTCACTGTTTGCTCTGAAATTTTTTGGGTCGGGCCCTCCTTCTAGCGCCAAATTGTTGATAGAATTTGTTAATGGTGTTTGTTATGTGGCTTTTATAATATATTAATCCTATCAAACAATAATCCAAGAATTTGTTCTTGGCACTATGCCAAAATTAGCTTACGACAACGGAGAAAAGACAACGGGTATTGGTTAAACCCGTTGTCTTAAGTTATAATCCTGTTGTGTTAAGAATAACCGTTGAGGTA
Source organism: Prunella vulgaris (assembly GCA_026898435.1). Lineage (NCBI taxonomy): Eukaryota > Viridiplantae > Streptophyta > Magnoliopsida > Lamiales > Lamiaceae > Prunella > Prunella vulgaris. The sequence continues at coordinate 246,672 of JAPKLY010000178.1, forward strand.
AATTTAAAAAGGCGCTGAAAGACAACGGGTTTAATCCCCCGTTGTCTTTTCTCGTTGTCGTTGCTTTTTTTTTAATTTTTCTTTAATAAATTAATTGAGGTATAAATATTAACACTTAAGAAAAAATCACGTCTCTTCCTCTCTACCCACACAGCAATACACTTAGAAAAAATCATGTTTAATTCCTTCTCTTCTTCTCTACTCACGCATCGTGCCCTAGTCGATCTCCACCAAGCACCACCGTCCGGCCACCCATAGCAGCTCTGCTCTTCCCGTCGTGCCCACGCCACCGTGAATCATCCTGAAATCGTTCTGCCACCATCGCACCTCTACAATTCGTATCGTGCCCTTGCCAGAGAACCAAGTCGCGCGCCGGTATCCTCATCTCGCGTTTGTGAACGGCACTTTCTCTAGGTAATTAAACTTTGCCCTAATTTAAATTTGCCCTAAATTCTCGAGATGTCAAAATTGAGGGGGAATCCATCGCTGAAGGTTTTGTAGCGGATGTCGAGGCCGGAGGTTCAAGCTTCGGCGAAGAAGTCGTAGGTGTGATGAGAATCGGAGATCTGTTGGCGGATGTGGTCGAGCGGTTGCCGCCATTCATGAAACATGTAAAATGTTGTGTGGTTTTTGGTGGATTTAGGAATGGCTGGGGACGTACTGAAATGGTGGGGAGAATTAGGAATTCAAATGGACCAAAACCCTGTTTCTCGTAGCTTTTTATAAAAAATAATCCACATTTTATAATTTTCTTACAAGAGGTAAAATGGGATGGTTATTTAGTAGATTAGCCATTTTTGTATATTTGGAAATGGTATTAGGAAAGTATCGTGAATGGTGTTTTGGTGAAGATATAGCAGAAGCTAATTTTTTTCCTAGTTAAAATCTAACTCAAGTCTGATGCCACTGATGGTAATTAGTATTTATGTGAATGTGTAGTGTAGTTGGTTAAGGATTTGGGAAGCAGTTGTAATGGGATTAATATATAGAACAAGCAGAAGCAGGTTATGAATAACTTTGTTTTATTTGCTCTGTTTCTTAGTACATTACACAGACATTGCATCACTTTCTAATACAATCATAGTTGATCCCAATTTTCCTCTAGCACTGACACTTGTTTTTACTTTTTTTTGGGTGGACTGCAAAACCAAATTTATCATCAGGGGCTCCCGCTTCTGTACAAGTCACAGCAATTCTACAAAAGGCAAACGCAATTCGACCGGTAAGCTCCATTCATTAGCTCAACTTACCTTAGCCTTTCTCCGTCTTCAGGCTGTTGATAATATAAAGATGAATTTGCATGACATTTTGGTATAGCTTTTACTTCTAAATTTTTCTTTAATTAATAATGTGAGAGGAAAAATATGTGTTTCAACTTGCTTGGTTCTTGCTCACGAAGAACTGCAATGATAGATGTGTAACTGAAGTTAACACATGAATCCATTTTTTGTAATTTTTATATTTGTGCACCTTTGCTTTATCCGGATCTAGTCGACTGCCTTGTTTACTGGTGTTATATGTTAACACATTCCATTTCCTTTAAGTGACTAATGCACCTCTTTTAGGTCTAGTTGAAGAAAGACTTGCTTAGAATGGTGGGTGTCGGCAAAAATATTTACAACCATATACTTGATTTTCCTTATATTTACAGCCATATACTTGATTTTCCTTATTACAGACCATTATTATGATGTTAAAACAAGGGATTCTTGTTGGGAAGCATTATAGTCTTTTATTTTCTTGGATAATGAATGCTTTTATATCATAGGTAGCTGGTTCTGTAAATACTCTAATGGAACTACTGAAGATGGGTGCTTTTGTTTCACTATGTTCTTTATTTGTGTTTGTCTTCTTGCTAGTATAGATGCTTATCCTGTTTTCTTTAGTCATGCAGCATTTTCTAAGGTTTATTTGCTGCCTTACTACCTTTTCTTTTATGTGATTGCGGATGCGCCTAAGCACTATAACTTAATCAATTCTTCTACTGAAAGTGTTCTATATACTTCAATTTCTTGCTCCCTAATAGCACTTTGTCCCCAAGTAACATGTTTTCTCTGTGTCATGGAGCATCAAGATTCAATAGCTCCAGCAAGCTCCATGCCTCTTGCCTTAGTGACAGCAACAACAGCAGCCCTACCAATCTCTTTTGCTGCCCCATTTATGATCACCTCAACATTAAACACCCATAACTAATAATTAGTTTTTGGATTATCAAGAAATATGATTAATTTGTGGATTTGGGGTAAACCTTAATATTGCTCTGAGGGGGCTGCATACTGCAACAAACACTACAATATTTGTAAGCTTTGTAGTTTGTGGGATTGAATTTGCAGCTCAAAGCTGCCATGGCTGCTGCTAATGCTATTGTAATTTAATTTTATGTTTATGCTTCACTTTTCTCGCTTTCCCAAGATAAGGAAGGTGTGTGTGGAAGGAAATATGTGCACAATGAGAGAGAAATTATTTCGCTATTTCAATCATATATATATATATATATATATATGTGTGTGTGTGTGTGTTTATCGATGTAATTTACGTTTCCTTTTCATGAAGATGTTACAGGTATTACAATTTTTATATGATAGGGTGGTGGTTCACAAAAGATCGATTAAATTCTGCCAGAATATATTGGGGAAAAAAGCCATTGATTCACAGGTTGTTTGCCGTGGTGATCTGTCTCGGTCAATTCATGATGTAGATCTGGTCATTACGGTTGGGGGTGATGGGACGTTGTTACATGCTAGCCATTTCATGGATGGTTCAATTCCAGTGCTTGGAGTGAATTCTGATCCCACTCGACCAGAAGAGGTTTTTTTTTTGTTTAATCTCTGCTTAATCTAAGTTTATTTCCGCAAATTTGTATGCCAATTATAAATTTCCCAGCCTAAGAAAATAATTTTGTTAGTTCATTTAGGTGGAAAAATACAGTGATCAGTTTGATGCTACAAGGAGCACTGGCCATCTTTGTGCCGCCACTACAAACAACTTTGAACAGGTATTGAAATTATTTTGCTGCTAGAATTTAGATATTAAATATGCACGTATATAAATATTGGAAGGGGATAGATTTAGCTTATTAGACGGGTTCATCTCATGTTCTATTCTATTTGAGTGCTAATTCATTGGTCATAGTTGTTACATCTATTGTGTTGTGTGGTTTTTGTCATTTAACTAGAGAACTTGAGCTTGTTCCATACATTTTGAAGTTCAGAAGTGTGATTTGAGCAAAAAACAATTTGTTTACTAAGTATATATGTAATTTATTAATTGATTTACCATTCAGAAATGAAAACTTGAAGACATTTTGATTTGACGAAGAGTAACTTATTTGATTTTACGAGTACCTGTTGGGTGATCTCAGAATTTTCGTCCTCATTATCTGGACGAACAAGCTGCACATATATTCTTTGACATTTTGACTCCAGCAATCTAGAAACCTTCGGGTGCTTAATTTGACGTTACTCCATACTGGTTGCCCAGAATTTAGCTAGAAACAAGCATCCTTGATGTATGAATCTTGTTATATTAGTTTATGGGCATATCTGGCATATCTAGGATTAAGATTAGATCCCATGTCCAGCATTTGTCTGCTTGGTTTTGAAACATAAATTACATCTTCATTGTGAGGGGGGTTTGCTAAAATGCACGGGATGGTGAATAATTACTTGTGCTACACATTTTATTATTTCTCTTATTCCATATTAATGATAATATATCTCATTTTATAATAGTACTCTTTAAATTTTTTAAAACTTCATGGTTGAAAGGTTAATACTCTTTAAATTTTGAAAACTTTGTGATGAGAAGCTTAATACTCTATCAATACCTAATACTAAAATGAACTTTTAGTGACAATTTTTTTATTCTTGGAATGATTCTATTTTCAAATTTGTGCTTACTGGATGCTTTTGGGGTTACACCATTAGTTTAATTATAGATCATCAAGCTTTCACCATCAATTAATGAATGTGTTTATGATGCTTTTCATCAAATTTTGCCATATGCAGGTTCAATTCTTGCTGCAAGAGCTTTTTAGGATACTATATATTGAGTTGAAGGTGCTTCTGATTACAACGAAGTGTGAACCCAACTAAGTAAACCTTGTTGTTTTTTATCTAAATCAATTCTGCACAGTTTCGTGTAAATCAATTTCAACTGGTTTTGATTTGCATTAGTTTTTTTTTTAACGGTAATAGTTGTTTCATTAAAAATATTAATTACTTTACTATAAAGTATTAGTTGGAATTTAGGAGCATGGTTAATGGGCTAGCTAGTACGATCATCCATAATTTGATTTTTTTTTGTGTTTAAAAGATTGAGGGCTAGGCTTTTCATTTAACTAAAACTTATAGAGTTAAATATTAAATTGGCTAATACTCATCCATAATTTGAAAGATTGAGGATTAGGCTTTTAATTTAACTGAAACTTTAGAGTTAAATATTTTCGTCATATGAATAAATAAAAATGGATATGACCTGTTGGTAAAGTTTAAATTTTATGTGGATCATAAGATAAATTAAAATGCATGGAAATGACATGTGTCCCTAATTTAAATTAAAATGCATGGATATGACCTGTGTCCCTAATTTATTTTACGGGTTGTGTCCCTAATTAGTTATGTGCTTAGGGTTGTGTCCCTAATTAACTATGCTTTTAGGTTGTGTGCCTATTTGTTTTTTGTGTTGTGGGTTATGCCCTTAATTAACTTTACGGGCTGTGTCCCTAATTATTTATGTGCTTAGGGTTGTGTCCCTAATTGACTATGCTTTCAGGTTGTGTGCCTATTTATTTTTGGTGCTTTGGGTTGTGCCCTTAATTTTTTTTACGGGCTGTGTCCCTTTGTATTATGTGGGTTGTGTCCCTAATTATTTGAGTCTTTTACATTATGAGCATTACCATCAAGTCAATATATGAGCGTTACATGAAAGATATAATTGATTTTGATGGAGTTGTGGAAGCGGATTTGATGCAATTAGTGATAAGAATAGTTTATGTTGATGATAGTTTATGTTTATATTCTTATTGTTAAGTGTATCATTATTCATCATCAGTTGATTTTAACCATCCTTTACTCATTTTATTGTTTGTATTTTAACAGTTTCCACAGAAGAACTACTCCAAAAAAGAAATTGATGATGTGCGGGAGGAATGGCCTATCTGTGTTTCTGATTACATGGACAACTAATTTACTAGAAGTGGTCAGAAGTTGAAGTTGATCGATTGCTTTTTTATTATTTTGAATATGTTGAAGTTGGAAGATTTGAAGTTGGAAGATTAGCAACATGTTATTAAATTTGGAAGATTGTCGATTGTCGTTCGAAAACTATGTATGAATTAATGTGGTTTTTGAATTGTGGAGATATTTTATGATGATTACATTCCTATTGGTTCTTAATTTATGGTATGAAAAATATCTATATATAATATTAATAAGCTACGACAACAGAAATAAAAAAAGAGTAAAATCTAGTTTTGACAACGGATTATATTTAAGACAACGAGTATATACCGTTGTTGTAAATATTTAAGACAACGGGTATAAAAAGTAAAAATTACGGACAAAACACGTTGTCGTAGGTATTTACCACAACGGTTTTAAAACTCTATAACAACGGTTAGACACCGTTGTCGTAAATACTTAAGACAACAGGTATAAAAAGTAAAAATTACGGACAAAACTCGTTGTCGTAGGTATTTACCACAACGGTTTTAAAATTCTATAACAACGGTTTTACACCGTTGTCGTAAATACTTAAGACAACGGGTATAAAAGGTAAACACAACGGTAGTTATCAGTTGTAATATGCTTAAGACAACGGTTAATAAACAGTAAAGACAACGGGTATTCACCGTTGTCATAAATACTTAAGACAACGGTGAGAAACCCGTTGTCAAAAGTCTGGACCTACCACAACGAGTCGATCCACAACGGTGGAAAAACACTTACGATAACGGGGAATCCCCGTTGTCGTAGCCCTTTTCTGGCATAGTGTGGATGGATAATATAGAGAGAGAAAGTAGAGAGTTTAGAGAGAGAAAGTGTTTGTGTATTATCATTGAGTTCTTGAGAGAGTTACAAGAGAGACCTATTTATAGGTGTGCAAGTGTGAAGTGGCACCTTATGAGCCTATCTGGCTTTCGGCGTTGACGAGGGTTCTTGACCCTCGTCTTGGTCCCTCACCATGCTACCTTTACCATGCTTCCCTACTACATATCTATGCCCTATTCTAACACTTGCGGCTCCGATCCCTGGATTGGGCGAGCTTCCAGGCGAGCTCCATTGCCTTGTGTCGTTTTAGGGATAATGTAGTGTCGGGCTTTTGCTTGGCCTCTATGGGTGGAGGCGAGCTTCCTTCTCAGTGAGGAAGCTCGCCTATAACTCTCTCTCTCCTGGTGCAATCAAGTGTCGGTCCTGACCCACTGGGGGCTTGGACGAGGTCCCCGCCTACCTCGCCGAGCTTCCCTGCGTCGATCTCGGCCGAGGTCGGTGATATAACTCTTCCACAAACTGGCGACCTTCTCGGCCTTGGAATAGTTCCATGATTATCCACAGGTAATTCGCCTTGTCAACACTAGGCATCGCCTTTTGGAAGTTAGGTTGAATGGTTGCACTCTTTTTCTCCTCCGTCCAATTTTCACTAGTGTGATTTACGGCGAGGTTTTAACGAGGCCCATCTAGCCTTTGCAATCCTTCCTTGATCCGGAATGTGGATCCCCTCTTTTTTCTTTTCTTTTTTTTTTGAATACCATAATTTGTCTAATAATGATATATAGCAAACAGGCTATACGTAGTAGTTTAATTTCTTCTCCTATATATATAAGTCGCGCGACTGGCTTCTGAGAGTCTTCCTGGATGCTCGGGAAGCATCCCCAGTTCTTCAGGCATTCTGTCACCTGGTGCTCCTGCTCGGAATTATGTCAACGATGCTCGTTATGCTTTGCCGGTGCTCGGGAACAGCTCTTACGTAGGCCCGGGCATGTTCAGGCTTTCCCGATCACCATGTATGATCCACGCATGATGTGTTTGCGCCTATCCCCGTTGGACAGTAATATTCGGCCGACAACAGAATCCAAAGTGTTCTTGAATTTCCTTAAAACTTTCAAATTTATGCTCTAATGTTGTGAACATGTATGGTATTAAAAATATTAACCATCTCTAGAAATATATTGAATGATAAATTAATGGACCACTTTCAAACTTTTGAAATTTGAGCTTACGCAATAATAATAAAAGGATTCAAATGACTGGAGTGCTATTTTGTCATTCCATTATACGCCTCTGACGAAGATAAAGTATTAAAAGCCTTGTACAAGAAAAGCTAGCAGATTAAATTGCACAAAGTGCCAAAACTGATAACACATACGCCACATTACTACCAAAGAAAATAATTTGAAAGAAAATACGAAAAGCTGCAGCTAACAATCACAACAATTACCAACAAATTGATACACAAATAAGGCAGGCAACAAGGACTATGAATAGAAACAAATGGCGATACTGAGCATATACCATCATAAGCTTGCTGCAATTTCAACCAAATGAGAGCATATTAATTAATTCCTTTTCTCCAGAATTTTGAAGAGCACTAGCCTATGATACCTTATTCCAAACTCTCTATATGTAAGTATGAAATGTAACAAGTATAGTATTGATCACAACATTACAAAGTACAAGTCTATCTCGTTCAACTAGTTATATCATCTCATTTCAGCACTGGTTCGGAAGGGTCATCAGAGAAGGCGAATGCTGTGGATCTGTTGGTGCGGTCGTACTTGTAAAATTGATATTATCAGTACCAGTGTTCGACGTTGAAGTATGATCAGTGCCCGTGACATAGGTCGTTACATCATCGAATGTCCAGTCAGTTAAATATCCAGGTCTTGTAGTGACAGCAGCCACCTCGATTTCCCCAGACAGCATTGCCACGACACGAGACATTGCTGGGCGTAAGCACGAAGATGCCTGAGTGCACAAAAGGGAAACACCGATGATCCTTTTCACTTCATCTACGTCGTACTGATGCAAAGTCGGATCGACCAGCTCGATTTCCCTGTTGTTTTCATTCAAATTCCAAGCCTGAAACAACAATCCAAACATCCATTACCACCAAAAAGTCATTACAACAAGTTAATAACAGACAGGTATACCCATTCAAGAAGATATATTCTCTCATCTTCAACGCTAGTATCAGCGTTTGGTCTTCCACAGATGATTTCAAGAGCCACAACTCCAAAGCTAAACACGTCGGCCTTCTCCGTAAGACGCCCACACATCGCATATTCCGGGGCAAGATACCCACTACATGCAAGAAAAAGACTAAAAAACAAAACAAAATCAACAACATGAAATTTGTGAATAATATTTACATTGTGCCTGCAACTCGAGTGCTTATATGCGTCAGTTTTTCGTCGTATAATTTGGCCAACCCGAAATCAGAGATCTTAGGAGTGAGATCAGAATCAAGCAGAATGTTGCTAGCCTTCACATCTCTGTGAACAACGCGAGGGCGAGATTCCTCGTGCAGGTACGCCAGAACCCTGGCTACTCCCAAGCATATATTGAAACGTCTTTCCCAATCAAGAAACAGACTCTTAGTCCCAGTTCCGAATAAGAGCTGATCGAGGCTCTTGTTCTCGAGATACTCATAAACGAGCAAGCGCTTATCCCCCTCAATGCAGCAGCCATACAATTTCACTAGGTTATGATGCAGCACGCCAGATATAGTAGCAATCTCTGCCAGAAAGTGAGTCTTTCCTTGATTTGACTTCACAGACAATTGTTTCACAGCAACTTCTCTCCCATCTCCAAGTTTCCCCTGTTTCTCAAAACAGAGGATCATGCAAACTTTCAATTGCAAAATTTAAAGTTCAAAAAGTAGTGTTAATTACCTTGTAAACAGGACCAAATCCTCCCTCTCCGAGCTTATTATCAAGATTGAAGTCATGAGTCGCAGCTCTAAGTTCAGAGTAACTGAATGCGTAAGGTCGGAATTTAATCCCTACTAGCTCTGCAAATCAAACAACACATCAATAAGGATCTTTGAGCAAGCAGCTAGCATGTGATATCTCTTATTTACCATCATCCTGGAGGTTTTTCTGCCTTTTTCTTCTCTTGCACACATAATAATACACCGCAGACATAAAAAGCAAACTGGCAGCTACGATTGCAATAACGATTCCCACAATAAGGCCAGCTCGGTTCTTTCTCTCATTGGAAACAGTCGGAACAAAGTCTGTGAACAGCTAGCAGGTGATCATCCAAAAGAAACAAAATTTAGAATACATCGAAATACTTTACATACTTGGTGTTGCCCTCAATGTTGAAATTGAAGAGCCGTATGCCGCTTGTTCAGGAAAGTCGGACGTCCCTTTACCCGCCCAAAAGAGATGGACTTCAAAGTAGTTTTCCGTCACCTGCACGTTGAATGCCCTAGCAACAGCTCTTAAAGACTGCCCACCAGCCTCTCTTCGTATGTCGAAATCCTTTTCCTCCAGATTTCCCTGCAGGATATCATTCATACACCATGGTTGTGCTTTACAATATTCCCCATTAGATGCAATATTTATTGGGAGTATTATATTATGAGATGAAACAGGTACGTTCTACATGGGGTGTTTGATATGAATTTGAATGAGAGAATTGAGAAATAATGACATATGATGTAGTTTGGAAGGGTGCACTTAGTTTAAACTTTAAAGTGATAATTTTTTTTTGTTTTTTGTTTTCAGGAAATGATGCATCTAGAGAACAACAAACCTGTACATATATATCGAAAAGACGCCGTCCAAGACTCCGCCAAGTGTTGGTGCCTAGGATGCTTAACTCTGCAAACTGGAGCCTCACTGTGTAGTTACCATTTTCGAGGCCTAAGCCGTAGTATCTTAAGGACCCAGCTGAAATACGAGCAGTTTGGAATAACGCCGAGTCTTGAGTATTTGTGAACTGAGATGCTGATGTGAGTATGTTTCTTGGGTTAATGTTATTTGTGAAGAAACCAGCATTGCTAACTGCCCATCTGAGTGTGGTGGTCACATAATACGTTGCTGGACCAATATTCTCATTCTCTGCTTCGTATGAAATTCCATCAGATGAAGTAATCTGCGGCCCACCACATTTCAATGCAAACCTCGAATCTACATGCGTGTTCAAAATGCATTAAGAGACTTACTCCATCTAAAAAATAATGTTACAACTTACAAAGAGGCCGCCCTCGATTGCAAGGAAAATTCCTCTGAAGACAGTTCAAACCACTATGAGGCACAAAAAATGGTTAGAGAATTCCATGAAAAACTTATCAAAAGCATAACTAAACAAATATTTATTTCTGTGGTACGTATAATGCATTAGTGCACCTGCTGTTAAGGGTGAAGTTGTTGGCAACTAAATTACTGCATGCGACCGAGCAAATTATGAATTAGTAATTAAACATTAATAATTAAATTGATTCAATATCATACGTACATTTGTATGTTTGGTGCGCTGAGCCAAGATGGAAAGCTTCCCGATAATTCATTGTATGATAAATCTCTGTGATCAAATAAGAGGATGTTAATGTCTAGCGGAAAAACTAAATATTTTCGTAAAACAACTAATATACACTTAAGTTGCACTGATATACACAATTTTTGTCCAAAAGAAATACTCACATATCCTGAAGTGGTGGACTCTTGAGGTTTGGCAGTGGACCTCTTAACTTGTTATTACCAAGAAACCTTTGATTGAAAAATGCAATTCAATTAGTATATTTCCTCTCTGGTTTAATTAATTTTCATAATTGATCAAAATTAATTAATGATTACAAAGTAGTGAGAGAAGTGTGATTGAAAAGCGAATCTGGAATTGTTCCGGTCAAATTATTGAAGCTCAAGTCCCTGCACCAACATAACATAATATTAATTAGCAAATAAATATCCAAAGTAATTAGCTAGTATTAATGTTATTATAACTTACACACACTAGTGACAAACTCTCAAGTTCACCCAGAAATGAAGGTATGGAACCAGAAATGTTGTTGTTCCTCAACACTCTGCACCCAAAGCCCATGAACCGAATAAAGCATCGGGTCGTGTTATTGAAAGAATTAGAAGCAAAGAAGTCTTACAAAGTTGCAAGAGAGTTCATATTTCTGAGGAAGTCCAGTGAGGAGGAGCTACCATTAGATACATCACTTATTCTCCTGGAAATATCATCATATATATTACTATAGGATCAAGCTAGAACCAACATTTCTTTTTTTTATTAAAACAAAAAAGAAGGTAACAGTACTCACAAGTCAGTCAAGAAAGCTAAATTGGACAATGAAGGTGGTATTGGACCTTCAAATGAATTCCCATGAAACCTCCTATATATAGACAGACATATTGCAAATGAGGATCATTATTCATAAACTAAAAATAAATAAAGAGGCAAATGATTTAGGCTGACAATTGAAGGAGGTTGGACCAATTTGATATGAAGTGAGGTATCGGCCCTGTTAATTCGTTATCAAAACCCCATCTGATTCAGAATCAATCCCAAGTTAGCTGATATAAAATAATTATATATGCATGTTCCATTTTATTTTATTTTTTGAAATAGAGAGAGAGAGACAGGTTACAATGTGTGTAGGCTTCGTAGATTAGCAAATGTTGCAGGTATTGGACCGCTAACTCCAGCACTGTTTATGTATCTGTCAAGAACAAAAACAACCAAACCAAAAACTTTTCATCAGTCTTCACCAACATTTATACTAATGACAAGCATTTGTGTTGTGATAGGTTATACATATATATATATAATTAGGATGGATTATTTAAGATGAATTAGTTGTGTTATATATAATTAATATTGTTATACGTTTGCATTGTTGGACTACCATTTGTATCTGACCCCTCCCTTAATTTGATGTTTTGTTTGCAAATTATATTTTTTAAGTATTAAAACAAAAATTTAAAAATTAATTCGACATTGTTTATCATCACTAAATTAAGATCTATTATGTAGGAGTGGCCGGAATCTGCTTCGAAACTGTAAGAATTAATTCTTCATGTGAGACCATGAATATTAATGCATAAACTTGGCACACTTTACTTCTAAGTTTGTCCCACAAAAATTCATATATTCTCAAAATAAAAATATACCTTTAAATTTTCAACTCATACTACCTCACAATTTCCATCCTACCCATTCAACTCATTACATTTTTTCTTAAAAATTGTGTCCCAAAAAATATCGTGAACTTTTAGTGGACGGAAGTAATTTAATTAAGTGATTTTTTTCTGCAAACACCTTCAACTTCTAAAATCATTTTATTTTATAACACTCTCAATGTTTTATCTATACATATATAAAAGTAGAAATAAAGAGAGAAAAAAAAGTACGTTTATTTGAGCAAGTGCAATACACTTGATTTATGGTGAAATGGTGAGACTCATTCTCTAATAAAGAGAGTGAGTTAATTTTATAAAAAAAAAAAATTATTATTTTTTACTTTATGCCAACAATATTAATTTTATGTAAATTTTAAATTTATTTTCAACACACTATATATCAAATTATTTGTCATCTAAGATCTTTAATTTAATATATATATTGCACACATGAAAATAAAATTTAAATTCTAAATATTTTTTTTTTATTATAAAAGTGATTATTTAAAGATTATTTAAATACTTTTGCTTAAATTATGTAACTTACGTAAAAAATTAAATATTTTTTTATGAATTTTAGTGAATAATTTTAAAATGATACAATATAATTTTTTCATATTAAAGAAAAATAACAATGGTAAAATAATATATATATACAATATAATATATATATATATATATTATATGTGTATGTGTGCATGCACGCGCAAATGTTAAGATTTTGAAATTTTGACATACATGCTACTATATGTGTTTATTTAAAATAATTATGGTGACGAATAAAAATGATCAATTCACAGTCAACATATATACGTCACAAGGGGTGATGAAGATCATAATAAATTAATATATGACTATCAATTTTAATTAATTTTTTTCCTCATACTATCAATATTTATTAATTCTTGATTGTTTTATTTTTCTTCAACCGACAATATTTTTTGTAGTAGTTATATCATAAAACTTACAGCTGCTCCAATCTTGACAAGCTTCCTAGTTCAGATGGTAAAGGACCTGAAAAGTTGTTTGTGGCTAAAGATCTGCACATATATATGCATGTATTACTATTACATGATGAACATTAGTAATAACATATATTTCAATTTTGTTTTTTTAAATATATTAATTAATCAATATGCATGCACATGCATAAATAATTAAAACTGAATGTACGTAACTTACAATGATCTTAAGTCGCGGAGCTGTCCAAGTTCCTTTGGAACTTCCCCTGATAATGCATTTATGCCGAAGCTCCTAATCGTATGAAAAATTCACTAATTAATTTGTTATTCATACAAAAATAAATAAATAAAAGGAAAATTAATATACGGTGAGAAAGGAAGAAATTAATTAGATGATATACATGTACTGCATTCGAGAGAGATTTCTAATGGATGCAGAAATCGGACCTGTCAAATAATTTTGGCGCAGATCTCTAATACAACAAATGGTTGAAAATCAGTGCATGTTAGCTCAAACATAAATACACACTACAACAGTAAATATATGTATGAGTTTTAGTAATTTAATGATAGTAACATTTAAAAGTCACAAATCGTGATTTCCAAATCAGACCCATCAAAATTTATTCGGAATAATTTAATCTTATAAATTCACAATTTTTTAAGGTTATTATTCTTAAATTGTCAATTCAAAAGGTTATGGACTCATTTTTCCATCTCTTAAGTAATTGAAAAAAAATATACAAATATATCAAAGCCTAAGTTTTGCAAAAGAATACACAACATGCATGTTCTTATTATTTAAATATATATCCTGTGTTTATTAGAAAGATGGATATGGAGGTTGACAAAACAAAGAGGGTGATAAGACATACAAATCCTCGATATAAGACAAGGTCCAAAGTTCATCTGGAATTGAACCCACAACGTCCAATGAAAACACCCGCCTGCACAACACAAATTTGCCATATTATTATATATATATGCATGATTAATTAAGTATAATATATGAAATTAAATTTTCGCCTACATATCAACTTATGTCTTGTATCAGGTCAAAATATTATATATATAGCTAGAATTCCATAAAAGTATAACAAATTAAATATGATCTATCGATCTTTTATTGAAGTAGTATTTGTGATGTTGATAAGTATATATATATACTTACAGGGCAGTAACGTGACAAGTGGTGTTATTATTAAAAGTGCAAACACATTTGATGGCTGGCCCAGGATTAATGTCGCCAAGTTCAGTTGCATCAATGGCCACACCGCTGCATAACACCCCACTAATGTTCCAAGAAGCTGGTGCTGAAATTCCCCATCTCCAAAACAACCTCTCTACTGCTCTTTCTATATATCAAACAAATATATATAATATATTTGATTAATCATAAGTAGTACTCCCTCTATCCCATAGAAATTTGCACATTTTTCTTATTAATTTGGACGTCCCACACAAATTTGCACACTACTAAAAAAGGAAATATTGATTTATGTGCACACTTATAAACATATACACATATTTATCCATATGTCACTACTTTATATATAAAACACAGTTTTTTTAAAAAAATTGCCGTCTCGTAGGGTGCAAATTCCTACGGAATTGAGGGAGTATATTGTTTAGTTCATATTTATAATCATTGGTATATGTGAATATTGTATTTTATGTATGTTGGAACAATATCAGTTATGGATTAACTAGATCTCTAGATAGATGAGGATTGAAGAACACAAATTTAATCAGTATAGAATAAATTTTCATTTAATTTAATAGGTATTCAGTTGAAGAAAAACCCAACTAAAATCGTTTAAGCCTAAAGTCAATATCGATATACTAAGAAATTCCTACAGAACATATATATATATATTGATTTATTGAGTTAGTAAGTGAACTACTCATGTAAATATATAGTATCGTGAGAGATCAACACTGAGTCTAAGTAGTTCCTGAAGAAGTCAGGCTACGAAAAACCTTAAAAAACTTGTGATAAAAGTCGAGTAATTATACAGCAAAAGGAATGTTATAATATTATATGTGCTAAAGTTCTAAAGTAGATAAAGTCATTAGGGAAATCCGGCCTAAATTGAAGAATCAATTTTGTTGGCAGGGTGACCCACATCGTGAGTGAAGGCAGGGTGATCCAACAAATTTGGAAAAATTATTTATTTTTAAGGGCGGGAGCCGTTGATGTCATAATTTTGGGAACTACCAAATTAATGTAGCCACACTATTCAAATTGTTTAATCTCAAATATTGTACCCTTATTTTATATATTTTGAGTATAAATTAAATAGCACGATTGATCAACTTTCCATCTTTTGTGCACTCAAAATATTCAAATTCACTATTTATCTCTTTCTAATTAATCTTCTTCAAGGTTTTTCATGGCGTCTTTCACTTCTATGGATTCTACTGACACTTAGATCAAAATTTATGGCGAAAATTATTATGAAGCTTTCTCACTCAATTCTCCATCAGACTCTGTAAAAGTGTTGAAAGAATGGTTTGAGAAGAGTGTCAAAATTGGATCATATATATTAAAAAAAAATTAGATTAAACCTGATAAAAAGTTAATTTTATGACTAAATCTATTTTGTTAAATAGTTAAGAGATTTTTTATGATTTAAACACCCTTTTAATGCAACACATGTATATAAATAAAGTCTATTGTATAAGTGGATACAACTAATTATATCAATAAAATTAACTTTTTAACTCTGGGCATGACCATGCATTAATTTATCCATACTAATGTCTAATTATGAGTCAACAAATTTGGTGTCACCAAATTATTTGCATATATATATTTATAGAATAGAGAAATGTGCGCATGCACCTTCAGAGGGATCAAGGGTAGCATCTTGAGCTCCGGCAAAGGCCGCGGTGAGAAGCCACAAAACGAGGAGTGTCGCCGCCGCCAAGGCTGCCGTGGCATGAAGAAACATTTGTAATTCCTGATGAAGGAATGTTTCTTTTGATTTGTGGTGTGGAGACGCATGCATCAACCTTTTTTCTAATTAGACAAGTTGGTGCAGCTGAATTATAATAAATTCTTGAATTGAAGATTAATAAATGCGAGGGCTGAGAAAGTCTAGTTTAGGGTGTCACCAAATGCAAATTTCAAGATGGCTGATGCAAAACGGTCAAGGCTCGAGTCCATACCAGACAAGTGGATTTTAATGCACCAAATCACCTGTTTTGGTTTATAATTATACCCCTCCCGTCATAAGCAACGTCTACACATTTGGTTTTTCTTTTCTTTTTTTACAAAAAAGATAGGAGGCACTTAATACTATATTTACGTACTAAGGGTTCATTTGGTTCAATGAAAAAGATAAATAACTCAAAATAAATTAGACAAAATTATAATCTAGAGATTGTTATCTGTGAGTTAAATAATATGTTTGATTGATGGATTATGATAATTAGTAATGTAAGATAATTTCATTTTGAATGTTTGGATTGTAAGATTAATAATAAAAAAAATATGCAATTGATAATTTTGTCCTCTATATTATAAACAAAAATAAAGTGAATTATAGTTCTCATTTTCAATATAAGAAGAATATTTTAGTAAAGATAAAAATAATGAATTATTATCATACATCTTCCCTAAGATAATATTATCTTTCATTCATAAGATAACTGAAATTTTATTTTGGGCTTCTTATTAATCTTGGGCCTTTTTTCATTAAACTAAACATCAAATTAGATAAGATAATTTAATTTATCTTAACTTATCTTACAAATTAAATTAGCCGTACATAATAAATAATTTTATCATTCACTCAACTCAACTCACTATCCTTCTTTAAAATCTTTATGTAATAAATAATATAGAAATACAAATTTTTTATTAAAAAAAATAATTTTATAAAATAAATAATTCACATATTAATATTCATGTTGAACTGTAAATATAAGATAAAAACTTGTATGAACCCGAGTTCACTATTACTATTAAAAAAGAAAATATATTTTTATCACGGTGATAGTATATATGAATAACAGTATAGTGATTACCCATAATAGTGTTACGAGTTAATGTAAACTCAAATTCAACATAACATCTTCAATGTAGGAGCATGCAAAAGTGGCACGGTGGACGTCATCTTGTTATTTCGGCACCTATTGATTAACAATTATATATATAGTTACTACATGAATTACGATTTTTTTTTCAATTAATTTGATAATTTTCTAAAAGTATGTACCTTAATATTTTTCCACAGAACTCTATTAAAAGTTCTTGATGATTCGGGCGGAAAGCAACTCCGATACATCCTCATCACACTTAACTATTGTAATTAAAAAATAAAAGTAAATTACATATGCATAATTCTAAAAATAAAATGATCTAATGATATTAAAATATGCATTAAACTATTTAAAAAAAAACTTACCAGTCCATAAATCTAATGATACCAGAGCAATTGGAATGCACTCCATACATAGCATACTCATGTTTATGATGACAAGCACCCAATATTACTAGCTATTACTCCCTCTGTCCCACATGAATTTACACACTTTCCTTATTGGGACGTCCCACAGGAATTTGCACACTACCAAAAAAGGAAACATTGATTTACGTGCACACTCACAAACCTTTACACATATTTACCCATATGCCACTACTTTATATATAAAACAATTTTCCTTAAAAAATGTGCCGTCCCGTAGGGTGCAAATTCCTACGGGACGGAGGGAGTAGTATATTAATTATGCACAAAATCTTGGGTGCACCCAAGTGCATAGTATGCATGAAAAAATATTTACATATAAAATATTTACATTGCATGAAAAATATTTACTTCTATAAAAATAAATGAATACGTGTAGAAAATAACATTTAATTTGATTGTAACACACATTTTGCCTTAAAGTAACATGCATTTGCCCATATTGTAACATATCTGGGAGAGAAAAAAATTGAAATTACAAGTTGCGCGAATTTTGAAAAAAAAAACTCAAATCCGATCCGACCCGGTTTAGACCCGTAAATTTTTTAAAAATTGATATTTCTACGATAGAAATTTGTATATGAGTTTTTGTCAAGAGTAAATTATAACTTTTCTAAACTATACAAAGAAATGGTCAATTGCAATCCCTAAAATTATAAAGTGTTTACCATCCCTAAAATTATAAAATCAAATCTCACAATTATGTTATGCTGTTACAACGTATACTGTGAGCAGTCTTAATTTCAACATACTCTGATGATATATCTTAATTTCAACATATCTTGTAAACCAATTTGGCCTAGTCAGTCTAAATTTTTTAATTTTAGCATACTCTACTGATATGTCTTAATTATAACATATCTTGTGGATACAATCTCACACTCGTACCCCAAATATAAAAAAAAATCTCCACTCAGACTACGTGCATGTTTGCAATCTCTAGTAAAATTGAAAAAGTGATATTAAGTAATTTTAGTAGCAAAATGAAAAATAAGGAGTGTTTTAAACTTAAGTGATTTTGAAAAATAATTAAGAAAAATGTGTTTGCATAATAAGTGCTTATAAAAAAGGTATTGAGTATTATTTTATTAGGGAATGTGTAAAAATGTTTAAGTAAAAATTAAAAGCTAAAAATTGTTACTTGACCAAAAGTAATAATAAACACTTAGAATAGTTATTGAAAACATGTTTTAAGTGCTTTTATTTAAAAAATAAACACTTTTACTTTTTATGTTGAGTTTGCAAACATGCACTACATCAAATATACATAATATTCGAGGTGAACAAATAGAAACCACTCACTTTTTTTTTTTTGAAGAGTTTCACAAGATTTCGGAGGAAAAAGTAATGTTCGAGTCCAACCGTGAGTCAGCACTTCACCTAGCGTAATTTTATTTATTTTAATTACCAATTAATTATAAATATTTTCATATATTTGCATTTAATAAGATGTTGGTCCGAGGGGAACTTTTGGATTTATTTAAGATTTTTATCCCTTTAATAAAATTTGTCACAAGTCTTAGTATACACAATTTGTTTTCTTTAAAAAATATACAATCAACATTCTAAAGACTATCTATTCATTCTAAAATTTGTACACTTAGCACATGAGCCACTAGGCTCCTACTCATATAATATTAAAGTATTCCAAGTTTTTATTGTAGCATGTAAAACAAGTATGAAATACTTGAAAGAGGAAGATACTTGAAAACAAGGAGTTAAAAAGTTGTACACTTTGCTTTCCTAGTTTCTTACTTCCAACTTTGAGTATTTTTCAAAAACACACATTAAAAATTATAAAATTTGTAAAATAGTTACATTTAGAAATATAGGACACTTATAAATTTTGTATTATGTCATTTGGTTGAGAAAATATTGGATTGGGTCTTTTTAAAAAGAATAGTACAATATGAAAACTGTCCAGAATGTTTTCAGCTGTGTACTACAAAATATTTTTTTTAATAATACCTGCACTAAATGAAAAATTACCGATTAAATTACAGAGTCTCCTAAGTTATAATCTTCCTCTTTACCGTTGAATGAATATTTATTGTTACGGTGGTTACATCATTAATATTATGCAATAATTTTAATAAAAATGGACAAACATGAAAATTGTAAGTTGAGATATGAAAAATTAATTGAAAAGGATAATTATAAAATGAGAGGAGAGTAGAGTAATCAATAGTGTAATAATTATTTAGGAAAAATATATTACATACAACTTTCCAAACATATCATTTACAAAACATCAAAATCATATTATTATTTTCTAACCATGAAAACAACTACTTTCCCCGAATCTTCCCTTTTTCAAACTTATGGAGCCACCCATATTACTTGGGAGTAAATCCATTATTGAAACACCAAATCAACATAGGAGATCTAAACAGTCTTAGTTAAGTCCCTTTGCCAGGGAAACACAGATGATTTAAATTCATCCCAGCAAGAAAACAAAAACATTCCAATTCAAATTGAAGAGCTCATCATCCACCTCACAATTCACCACTAGACTCATTAAGCATTGTTTTGGCAGTAGAATAATGTGAATACTGCAGTTCCGGTGTCGTGGTTGCACTCGTAGAATTGTTATTATCCGTGCTGTTCGATTTCGTCGTGTGAATGTCCGAGACGAAGGTGGTCGTGTCATCAAAATTCCAGTCGGTCAAATAGCCTGGTTTTGTAGTGACCGTAGCTACCTCGACGTCCCCGGACAGCATTGCCACGACACGAGACATTGTGGGGCGCAAGCCCGGGGATGACTGGGTGCATAAAAAGGAAATGTTGATGATCCTTTTCACCTGATCTGCATCATACTGGTGCAAAGTTGGATCCACCAACTCGATTTCCCGGTTATTTTCATGCAGATTCCATGCCTGAAATATGTTTCAAACGTTCAACTCAAGCAAGGCTACATTCACTACAACTAGTTAATTAGCATACATACCCATTCAAGAAGATATATCCTCTCATCTTCAAGACTAGTATCAGAGTTTGGTCTTCCAGCGACAATCTCAAGAGCCACAACTCCAAAGCCGAACACATCCGCCTTCTCGGTAAGATGTCCACGCATGGCATATTCCGGGGCAAGATACCCACTGCATGGATGGGAAAGAAACAGAATAAAAAACAGAACAAACCAATTTATCAAAAATATGGAATCTGTGAACAATATTTACATTGTGCCCGCAACTTTAGTGCTTATATGAGTCATTTTTTCGTCGTATAACTTAGCCAACCCGAAATCTGAGATTTTAGGGGTGAGATTGGAATCGAGTAGAATGTTGCTAGCCTTCACGTCTCTGTGAACTACGCGAGGGCGAGATTCCTCGTGCAGGTAAGCCAGGCCCCTTGCTACTCCCAAACATATATTGTAACGAGTTTCCCAATCAAGATACAAACTCTTAGTTCCTGTTCAATCCATGAGAGCAGCATATTCAGTCTAATGTTTAAGCACAGGGGGGAAGGAGAAAGCTGCAGAGAGTGTGGATTCACCAGTTCCGAACAAGAGCTGATCGAGGCTCTTGTTCTCGAGATACTCATAAACGAGCAAGCGTTTATCCCCCTCAATGCAGCAACCGTACAATTTCACTAGGTTACGTTGCTGCACAGCAGATATAGTAGCAATCTCCGCCACAAACTGAGCCTTGCCTTGATGTGATTTCACTGACAATAGTTTTACAGCAACTATTCTTCCGTCTCCAAGTTCTCCCTATTCCGATCAAATCAACTTTCATGCTCTATATATATTATTTGTAAAGTTTAGAGTTCAAAAATGTTGTTCACCTTATAAACAGGACCAAATCCTCCTTCTCCGAGCTTATTGTCAAGATTGAAGTCATTTGTTGCAGCTCTAAGTTCAGAGTAACTGAATGTGTAAGGTCGTAATTCGATCCCTACTAGCTCTGAGAATCATACCACACATCATTAGGGATATCTTTCTAAATTGAGCATTTACACAAGTAACATATGATGTTTACTTACCTTCATCCTCAAGATTTTTCTGCCTTCTTCTTCTTCGTTGGTACACAAAACATACGACGAACATAAAAAGCAAACTTAGAGTTGCAACTGGAACAATGATTCCCACAATAAGGCCAGTGTGGTTCTTTTTCTCGCTAGGAGGCCTATTGGCAACAGTTGGAACAAAATCTGTGAACAAGTAAACGAACCATTAGAAGCAAACTTCAAAATTCTTGTAACTTTTTGTAATATACGTACTTGGCGTTGCAGTCATTGCAGAAATTAAAGGTCCATATGTATTTTTATCAGGAAAGTCGTACGTTCCTTTCCCCGCCCAAAACAAATGGACTTCAAAGTAGTTCTCAGACACCTGCACATTGAATGCCCTTGCAACAGCTCGCAAAGACTGCCCACCAGCCTCTCTTTGTATGTCAAAATCTCTGACCTCCAAACTCCCCTGCATACAACTCATACGCCTTAGTTAGTTATGCACTTCTGCTTGAAAACTTGAAAGTTCAATATAAGGGAAAGTTGACAAAAATGCCGGCATATTTGCAATAATTATAAAAATACTCTGAAATTTGAACTTTTCTTTCTTAATTTGCCCCACATACTTTCTAATGTCGACTAACACCAGTTTCTAACTGATAGAGCTGATGCCGAGACATTTTCTTTTGATGAAAATGCTCTTTAAGTTTCCAAGAAATCTCAAAATACTCAAAAAAATATTAAACATAAAGAGCATTTTCATTTTTTTAAAAAAAAAAAGTGTTCACATCAGCTTCAACCAGATAGAAATTGGTGTTAGGAGCCGGTAGCAGGGAATATTTATCAAGAAACGAAAATTAGACGTTGCAAAACTACAAAGTGGTCAAGATACAGGGCATTGTCATAATTATGGCCAACAAAGAGAGCATTTTTTGTCAATTTTCTCAATAAGTAACAAGGTTTTAAGACAAACCTGTACATATATATCAAAAAGACGCCGTCCAACACTCCGCCAAGTGTTGGTGCCTAGGATGGCCGACTCAGCAAACAGGAGGGTTACGGTGTAGTTACCGTTTTCGAGGCCTAAGCCATAGTATCTTAAGGATCCAGCTGAAATCCGAGCAGTTTGGAATAAGGCCGAGTCAAGAGTATTTGTAAACTGAGATGGTGAGGTGATTTTGTATCCTGGATACTTAGCAAACAAGCCAGCATTGCTAACTGCCCATCTCTGTGACCTGGGCATGTAATAAGTTGCTGGACCAAGAGTCTCATTGTCCGACTCGTACACAATTCGATCAGTAGAAGTAAACTGGGGCCCACCACATTTCACTGCAAAGCTGGAATCTGCACAACCATCATCCAGATATAGAGAGAGAAAGAATAGGTAATACTCCCTCTATCCCACAGGAATTTGCACACTTTCCTTATTAGGACGTCCAACACAAATTTGCACTCTACTAAAAAAGGAAGCATTGATTTACGTGCACACTCACAAACATATACACATATTTACCCATATACCACTATTTTATATATAACACACATTTTTCTTAAAAAATGTGCCGTCCCGTAGGGTGCAAATTCCTTCGGGACGGAGGGAGTACAAAAGACCACACTTGTTGACACTTTTCTATTTTGCAAATGTGCCCCCATCATCCTTATTAACTATGATGCTATATGGTATGGATCACTTACAAAGAGGTCGCCCACGATTGCATGGAAAATTCCTCTGAAGACAGTTTAAACCAGAAGGTATAACACTATAAAGCACAAAAAAAAGGCATTAGTTGGTTATAGTACTACCATGAAAAATTGATCAAAATCATATGTAAATTATAAACACACCTGTTGTTAGAACCTTCATTAAGGGTGAAGTTATTGGCAACTAAATTACTGCACAGAAAAATTATGTTTGTATCAGACAGAGCAAAATATGAATAATTAGTAAGCATTTGTTGGTTCAATCGTACAGTTGCAGGTTTGTTGCGCCGAGCCAAGATGGAAAGCTCCCGGATAATTCATTGTATGATAAATCTCTGCCAACCAAATAATAGGATGTTAACTACTCATATTGGAACTTATGGATTTTCCATGTTATAGAGATCAAAATTTCTAGATTCTCCTCTAAAATGAAAGAGTAACACTCTTTTTTAGTAAAATCATCTGATACTAACAACTAATAGGAGTACTTTTTAGTAAAAAATAATAATTATTCCTTTCGATTTGAGTATTCTGGGAATGTTAGATTAGAGAACAAAGGGAATTGTGAGAGTGAGGACATAATAATGTAGTCTATTTCTAAAAGGGGAAATAAGAATATTGAAGTTGGACGATCTGAAAAGAGAAGTAGGAATACTAGAATGGGACTGAGAAAGTATATTTAAATACTCACATATTCTGAAGTGATGGACTCTTCCGGGATGGCATTGCGCCTCTTAACTTGTTATTACCAAGAAACCTGGAGATTGATTGAAAAATGGAATTTAAATATTAACTTGTCTTTTTAAATTTTCATAATTAATTTTTGCATTAATAATTACAAGTTAGTGAGAGAAGTGTGATTGAAAAGCGAGTCTGGAATTGTTCCGATCAAATTATTGAAGCTCAAGTCCCTGCAACATAATATTAGCAAATCATTGAACGAATATACATAAGTATAACTAATTCATCAATTTTAAGTTTATAATAGTTATACTCCTTACACTAGTGTCAAACTCTCAAGATCACCCAGAAATGAAGGTATTGAACCAGAAATGTTGTTGTTCCTCAACACCCTGCAGCCAAAATCAACGAGTCGAGTCAGGCGAAGCAAAGTATCGTGCTAATAATCTAATGAAAGAATCAGAATCAAAGAATTCTTACAAGGTTGCTAGAGAGTTCATATTTCGGAGGAACTCTAGTGAGGAGGAGCTACTATTAGACACATCACTTATTGTCCTGAAAATGTCATTGTCATAAAGATTAGATTCATTAGATCGAGCTAGTGCCTAGAAGTACAAAATTATTGAATACCAAATAAATAACAAGTGTGTAACAGTGCTCACAAGTCAGTCAACTTGGTTAAATTGGAAAACTGTGGAATTGGACCTTCAAATGAATTTCCATGCAACGACCTATAGACAAACAAATTGCAAAAAGGGGATCATAATTCATAAACCATAGATAAAAGACTTCAAAACAGAGAGAATAAAGATAGAATTTAGTCTGACAATTGAGCAAGGTTGGACCAATTTGATATGAAGGCAGGTATCCGCCCTGTTAATGCATCGTCAAAAGCCCATCTGATCAACAACCCCATGCAAAATCACCAAGTTAGATAATATAACTCCGTATATTCAATATTTTTCAGGGTAAATTGAATTTTTAGTCCCTTAACTTGATCCAATTTTGATTTCAGTCCCCCTAATGTTTTCACTTTTTAATCAGTCTTTTAACTACCACAGGTACTTCAGCAGGTAATGTGAAAAGGATCAGCTTAAAAAAATCAAATTAGAAATGTCACGTCAGCATTAGCTGTGGAAATAATTGTGGTAGCTGGCCATAGAGCCAAAATTAAAATTATGCAGTTTGAGGACTTATTTCAAAGTGAAAAAGCTAGAGGAACTGAAATCTAAGTTAAGAAAATTTAAGAAATTAAAAAATCACTTTGCCTTTTTCATAAATAGAGAGATAGAATTACAATGTCTGCAGGCTCCGTAGATTAGCAAATGTTGAAGGTATTGGACCGCTAACCCCAGAACTATGAATGTATCTGTCATGAAGAAAACCAATGAAACCAAAAAAAATGAGGAGATGTTCAGTTCAAATTCTTTAATGAGAATAATTGAATAATGAATTATAACGAGAACAAAATTTTCTTTATCAATATTCTACTCTTAAGTTCAAAATAAACTGTGAAAAAAAAAAGATTGCCGGTTGAGGAATAATGGAATGGTCGAGGATAAAGGATGAGAGGAGATAATAATTCCAAATTGGATAATGATTAATTTACTCTCATTAACCATCAGAACTAACTTAAACTCATTCTCACACAAGAATTTTGAACGAAGACCTCATAAAGTTACTTAATCTTGTCATTAGCTCATATTTATGTGTGTAAATATATATAACTTACAGTTGCTCCAATCTTGCCAAGCTGCCTAGCTCAGGAGGTAAAGGGCCTGAAAAGTTATTTACACCAAAAGATCTGCACATATATGTACACATACAGGATGCAAATATGATGCATGGTTTCAAAATATTTATAATGATATACCACATATAATGAAAACTCAAGGTAACTCACAATGATCTTAAGTCGCGGAGCTGTCCGAGTTCCTTTGGAACTGGCCCTGACAATGCATTTGTGCCGAAGCTCCTAATCATGTGAAATCACAAATTTGTTATTTGTACAAAAATAGAAGAAGAATTACTATTTAGGGAGAAAGGAATGTAGGCATACATGTACTGCATGCGAGTAAGATTTCCGATAGATGGAGAAAGTGGACCTGTCAAATAATTTTGGCGCAGATCCCTAGTACAAAAATGTTATGAATTATTGTCTGCAAGTATTTTGTCAAACTATAGAATTAGTGATTGGAAAATGTAAATACACTGTGCTCTTATTGTAAGATTTTTGTATTAATTGAAATACGGACAAGGAATTACAAGATTGACCTTCGGTGAGAGAGATCTTGTCATTATAGTTTCTTTGGCTAAAATTCTTCAATGACAGAAATATTCTTGTCACCAAAGATCACTTCCTGTCTTTAAAAACTTTTGGCCTGAGAAATTGGATTCAAGATCTGTCCCACTAAAGGTCATTTGCTTGTTTATTTTACGACAACAATATGATGGAGCTGAACATAATAAAGACAGAAAAAAATAGACATACATATCGTTGATATAATTCAAGGTCCACAGTTCATCTGGTATTGGGCCCACAACATCCAAACCAAACACCCGGCTGCACAAGATTATCATATATATGAAGTTAGATATATTTCCAATGAGAAAATTATTAAGTAGTGATGGATGCATGAGGCCACATGCAGTATCATAATCACACATTGATTGATGTCTTGATTAATTA
Source organism: Prunella vulgaris (assembly GCA_026898435.1). Lineage (NCBI taxonomy): Eukaryota > Viridiplantae > Streptophyta > Magnoliopsida > Lamiales > Lamiaceae > Prunella > Prunella vulgaris. The sequence goes on from JAPKLY010000178.1 coordinate 273,258, forward strand.
AAGGCTTGGAAAAGTTACAAGGAGGTGACGTGGCATGTGGAGTTGTTATCGAAAGTGCAGACACATTTGATGATAGGAGATTCAAGGTCGCGCATTTGAACTACGCTAATGGCATCGCCAGTGCATAAGACCCCACTAATGTTCCAAGTAGGTGTTGCTGTAATTCCCCATCTCGAAAATATGATCTCTACAGCTCTTCCTGTCAATCAAAATATACTCTGACTTACTTGGATTCTCAATTCAACTTTAGTATTTGGCCTTTGTGTTTTACTAATTTTAATACACCAAGCATGCAAACAAAATGGACAAAAAATCTATGTGAACTTGAGTTCATATGAACACAATTTCTTCAAATATTGTTGTTAATTATTATTGTACGTAATGCACATCAACTGTCATTGTTACAAATACACAATACCACTACATAAAAATCAAGTATATTAAGGACAGTGATAGTGAATATGCAAAACAATAATAAAGTGTACACATGCATAACAGCGAGATACTTAAAAAAAATTATGTGAAGGCAGATTCACAAGATTCCTACTCAATAAAATATTGTGGTTGAACTTTCTATTTATGTCTCCAATTCAAAAGGCCAATTTTTGGTCTAAAGTAAGAGATAAAGACATTATTAAATTCAAAAAAATTAAATTGAATTGTAACTTCATAAAAAAGTTATGATTTTTTCAAAAAAGACATGGTTAGAAATCATAAAAGAAATTTGGAGACCCAAAAGACATAGGCTAGTGGTGGAGACTAATTTATGGTTAGACAGTGATTGGATTTGGTTTATATACCCTTCCCTTCATCCAAAAGCAACCTTATTTAAAATTTAAAATCTGAACTTTTGGTGTATGCTCTTTCAAATGAGTAAGTTTCTTGTGCAACGTGCAACTCAAGTACATTCTGAAAAAATTACATAAAAAATTACTGAAAAATCACACATGTTATTACTAAAAATTGAATTTTTAAAAATACATTTTTCACTTTTCAATAATAAATAATATAATTTTTTAAAAATATATTTGGATTGTACCGTGCATTTGATGCATACGAGACTAATATCTTTCAAGTATATCCTTATTAATCTAGATGATACGGTCAAATTAAATAAGGTCCAATTTCACACAACAATGTCAACAACCTATTATGTGAAACATATTCTAGATAACTATCTCCCTCAACAATAATTAGTAATTTATATCTTGATCCATTATTTAACCCGAATGGAAAACCGAATCCAATTCAACGTTTCATCACTCTACAATCTCACAAAAGTAGATATAATTCGAATTTTGGAATGTATTTGATATTTTTTTTTTTTTGGGTTTTGTATGCCCCTGTTTTTGTGATTAATTGCTTGAATGTCTCTGTTTTTTTTTTTTTTTTTTTCTTAGTTGGGTTTTAAATGCATCTGTTTCTGGGTTTTCTAACCTTAAGGCTCTATATTTCTAAAAGAAAAAATGGAATAAAGTCTAATTTTAAACGAATTGCAATAAGACAAAAATTCAATCGCACATCCCACCTTTATCATCATATCTACTCCAGTTCTGATCTTCAAAGTTAATAGGGTGAAATTAAATAAGCACTTAGGAATTAAAATTGGGTACCTTCAGCGGGCACAAGGGTAGCATTTTGAGCTCCGGCGGTATCCATCAGCTGGCCGACGGCTGCGATAACAAGCCACAAAACGAAGTCTCTCCGCCACCGTGAACGAAGCGGCGCCGCCGCAAGAATAGTATGCATTTGTGGTGTGAAAGCTGGATAGGTAACACATCCACTTTAAAAAGGATGTTGAGTGGAGCTTATAAACAAGTTGTAATACTAATAATAGAAGGTAAGACTTATAGTGTATGAATACGTCTGTTTAGCCGTCTCTGAAAAATACCAACTCCAATCCAAGATGACGGCAAAAGAAAAAGCTTGAATAAAACAGTTTACATACAGTACAGTATCCGATGCCAACAATAAAAATTTACATATGATATGACACACTTTTTGGTCAGACAAAAACTTGTACTCATGACTCTCAAAATAATTTATCATTTTTTATCGTGGGTTGTTCCAAATTAATTTTCACTTACTAAAAAAATTATCAATTTTTATATAATTTCACACAATTATATATACATTTATTTATATATTATTTTTTTTTTTTTAAATTTTTTTTTTAAACTACGTGCTCTCATAAGAGTTCAAATTCGTTAGAAACTGACGTAGTACCATTGATTTTTTTCACTATTATTATTATATTCTTTTATCATTTTAATAAAGACAAAAATTTATATAAAAATTTTTATTATAGAAATTTTTAAAAATAGATTAAAAAATAAAATACACTCACGCGCTTCAGCAGTTCCGCACATGCACGCCCTCCCTGAAACATATAATCCAAACACCACCTCCCAAGACACACTCCTGGGCAATTAATTCCCTCCCCCAACCCCTGTCCCCTCAACACACAAGCCAAAAGCCCAAATCAAGCTCAAAATAAAATTTCATGAAAAATAGTAAATATTTTAGTTTATTATTATTTTTAAATATTATAAATTTAAAAATAAATTAAATAATATTATATAATAAATTTAAAATCAAGCTCTCAACTTATGTTATTACAGTAACACAAATTTATACATATAGTAACACACATTTGCCCATGTAGTAACACAAATTGGAGAGCAAATATATATTACTATTAGAGCAAATATGTGTTACTATCTTAAAAAATGTTGTTATTGTACACATATTCATTTATTTTTATAGAATAAATAATTTTTCACATAATGCAAAAGAAAATTGTTGTTACTTTAAGAATAAATATTGATTATTCACAAATATTATTTATTTTTATTGAAATAATTATTTTTTAAATATAATAACATATGTATTACATGAAATAATATATCTAGATTTTAAGTGATAATGAATAAATTAAGAAACACATATTTATTATCATAAAAATATATTTTGCTCATATAGTAACACACATTTGCACATATAGTGACACAAATTTGGAGACAAATGTGTGTTACTATTAGAGCAAATATGTGTTACTATCTTATAAAATATTGTTATTTTACATATATTTATTTATTTTTATAGAATAAATAATTTTTCACATAATGCAAGACCAAAATATGTGTTACTATTAGAACAAATATTAATTATTCACAAATATTTATTTATTTTTATAGAAATAATTATATTTTTTTTTATATAATAACATATTTATTACATGAAATAATATACCGAGATTTGAAGGGATGACGAATAAATTAAGAAACACATAGTATTCTCGTAAAAATATATTTTGCCCATATAGTAATACACATTTGCCCATATAATAATACATATAGAGAGATAAATGTGTGTTACTATTAGAACAAATGTGTGTTACTATCTTATAAAATGTTGTTATTGTACGCATATTCATTTGTTTTTATAGGATAAATAATATTTCACATAAAGCAAGAGCAAAATGTGTGTTACTATAAAAACAAATATTGACTATTCATAAATATTTATTTATTTTTATAGAAGCAATTATTTTTTCATATAATAATATATCTATTACATGAAACAATATACCTAGATTTAAATTGATGATGAATAAATTAAAAAATACATATTTATTTTCATAAAAATATATTTTGTTCTTATAGTAACACACATTTGCACATATAGTAACACAAATTGGGAGACAAATGTATGTTACTATAAGTGCAAATGTGTGTTACTGTAAAATTAAATGTGTGTTATTATATGTATAAATATTTATTTATAATATAATATTAAATATATATTTTAATCTACACAATAATTAAAAGAAAATAAAAAGAAAACTTTAAAAAAAGTAAATAAAAAGAAATTAAAATTAGTTTAAATGGCTGAAGTGAAAGTGAGTGTTGGGCCTCGCGTGAGTTTGTTTTGGTCGGGGGGGTTAGCGGGAATTAGTATGTATTGTGGGGGCTGTTTGGCGTGAGATAGGGGCAAGGGAGTGCGCGTGGCCATTATTTTTTTCTGCTCTATATTTAGTAATTTCTACGGTAAAAATTTCTACCCAAATATTGCTCTTTAATAAATCATATATTCCCTCCGTCCCCTTTTAAGTTGCTCACAGCTTTTGAACACTAATATTAAGAAAAGTATAAAAATATTGATATAGTATATGTGATGTGATAAAAGATAAGTGAAAAAGTAATGAGAATAGTATTAAAAATAATAATAAAAAGTAAAAAACAAATGAACAATATATAGTTGGACGGACGAAAATGACAAAACAAGTAATTTATAGTGGGAGTGAGTATTTTTTATGTATATTAAATTTTTACACTAATAGTTAGGCACAAATTTTAAAAAAAAAGTTAGATAAAATGAGGATGGTGTGAGTGCATTGTGAAGTTTATTTATTAATAAAAAATTAATTGTGAAAGTGATAATAAGGTGACGATTTCTATTAGAAAAAAATGTAGATTTTTTGTGAACGGAATAAAAAATATATATTGCATAAATTTAGTGAATGTGGAGAGTGTATTTTTATAACAGTGATAGTATATATAAATTACAGTAATAGTAATTTTACAATATAATATGAATTTATGTATATTTAAATTCACAAAGGATCCACTCTTTGGGTGATGATGATTTTTATTATAAATAATTTTCTAGTACTGCAAAAATTATTTAATTTATTTATTAAAATAGTATTATGATTGACAGACATGCAGCATCACTGTCGTAAATGATTCTTCCAACCAGCTTTGCCTAGTTGTTAAATTTTTAACCAAAATAGTATTCGGTCCAATTTCGTATCTTTTGTTTTAATCTACTTGATAAAATTAATCATATTTTTTAAAAATAATATTTTATGCTATTAATTTATAATTTATTTTTACTTCTATACATAGTAAATTTATTTTTTTAAAACTCCTGCAAAATAAAATATGACTATAAAAATTGGACAGATGGAATTAGTTCTTAATTAAAGTTTTCATTTACAATAAAATGTATAATATTAAATACTTCATTCATCCAATGACTACTTTCACACTAATTTTATTTGATGTCTCGATTCTACTTTCACACAAGTAAAAACAAAAAAATTTACACTCACAAAAGTCAATAAAATATACTACCTCCGTCCACGAAATTTATGCTCACATTTTTGCACGTGGTTTAATGCAATATGTGGGAAGGTATTACAAGATATTGTGAGGTCCGTTTTGAATAAAGAGAATATTTATGAAAAGTATATCATATGTACTTTTCATAAATACTTTCCTTACTCAAAACGGAACTCACAATATCCCATAATACCTTCCGACATATTGCATTAAACCACGTGCAAAAATGTGAGCATAAATTTCGTGGACGGAGGGAGTATTTTTTATTTTATTATTTAACTTTACATTTACATATTCACTTTTCATTGGTTCGCGTGCCTAGAACAACTATGCAAATAGTCATGGGACGGATGGAGTATGTAGTTAAAAAGATAAAAGATACGGAGAAATAAAGGTAAATAAATGCGGACAAAAAGTTTCTAAATTAGAAAATAGAGAATAACGTAAGGAGGAACACTCACATAAAACGTTTCACGGTGTGAAATGGGTAGAATTGCAAAAAAGGTGTGGATCCCAAGGCAACCCGCGAGTCAAAGACCGGGTCAAAACAAAAAATGTGTGGATCCTTAACCCACAACACATTAAAACCTAACTTACCCAGCAAGAAATCAACGACGAACAAAATAAAAAAACGACAACGACAAAGAGTGTTACAACGGCGACAAACGACGACAGCAAATGAAAAATTCCGATCAACGAAGCAAGAAAATTATTTGAAGGAAGTCAAAACAGCAAATCAACGTAAAAATAAGCAAAACATGACGAAGAACACACATATTATGGACGATCATTTTCCAGATTGCCAAATAATATCAATTGCAAATTTTACATGTTCTACAAAAGGTAACATGAATATATAACACCTAAGAGAAACATTACAGAAATATGTGTTACTCAATGTACAAATATATGTGTTGATGAAATAAGTTGATCTGAATGCTTAAGGAAGTAATTAACTAAATCTCGGATTACGTGTCCCAAAAGTGTTGATCAAGCATGAAGAAAATACAAGAAATAAGCATCAATGCAATTTAATCAAGGAAAATCACATGAAGAACAAGAGATAGGCGAGCAACATTGCAAAATTGAAAGAAGACGAGCAGCTCATTCAATGCGCTGCTCGCCCAACCAGCTGGGTCACCTGGTCGCCTCCTGTCATAACCAGCTGGATCACCTGGCCGCCACCTGTCATAACCAGCTGGGTCACCTGGTCACCTCCTGTCATAACCAGCTGGTCACCTGGTCACCTCCTGTCATAACTAGCTGGTCCTCTCCATGAAGGATTTATAACTAGCTGCTCGCTACCTTGAGAGATTGCTTACCAGAATTGTATCTTTTCATTTTTCAGTCAATTTTTCTTTGTGATTATCCAATTAAACACGTAAGGGACACGGGTAAGCTATTTGTGAAGTGTGGCAAAGTTCCTGCCACCACATACTTAATGTTTGCCTATAAATAGACCTAATTTTTCAGAATAAAGACAAGTTATTTCGCTGCCTTAACGAAGTTCTTCTCAAATCTTCCCAGAATTCATATAACATGATTCCAATAATTAAGATTCAAGATGTTGTTAGTGAAATCGAGCTAGTAAGCCGCATGTAAACTTGATTTGTGAAGATTTCATTAACAGTTTGACGCTAGAGGACGGGACCCGGACCTCCGTTTAGTGGATTTCATAAGTTCTTCAAGTTACTGGAGTTAGAATTGCAAAATTATGAATTCTAGAAAAATTACGCTAGTTGTTCACCTGTTCGCCTGAAGAAATCCTTGGAGCTGGTCGCTTGAAGGAAACTTAGATGTTCGCCTTCTCAGGCAGAAATTTCACTTGTTGTTCACCAGTACAAATTTGAATCACCTGCTCATTAGAAAAAACTGACATTACATAAAATGTCTCGTGAAGTATCTGAATCTCGTGTAACATCCCAATGAAGGAATAACCATCATCCCACTCAGAGAGCACCTGCACCAGAATAATCAACACCAGTCCAAAATGCTGCAACCAACAAGCAACAGTTGGAACACACCGGAGTTCTGGCTACCCAAGTAGTTCAAAACTATATGCAAGAATTATCAGAACTATTCACGTTCTTGCAAAATCCTGAAGACGCATCTCGCACGAGGGCACTCTTGAAGGTGTTACAACAAAGAGCGGTAGGTCCATCGGAGGTACGACCTGAACCAGAGCCAGTCCGCGAGCAAACTGTTCAGCGTGAACCAGAGAATAAAGCTGATAGTGAGCAGAGAAGAAGACGAGAGAAATGGGAAAAGCAAAAGGTGACAGACCGCTTAGGCCCACAGGGAAGACGAACATAGAGTGCTGCAGATCATGAATCCGGTCATAGTACCCCGCAAAGCAGATTGGCAGAGCGACGAGACTACAAGTCTCATGAGCAACCCATGTTGACTTCTCATCCTCTGAGTGGAATATAAGAAGCAGATCAAGGGAAGCAGTGTTCGATTCGCAAACGGTTGCGTTGGCCGGCATTGGACAGGTTATGCCCAGAAGGTGTTCAAAAAGTCACTAAGATTCCTACGAAGTTCCACCAATGCGATAGAGTGTCCGGATCTGCTCGCTTTAAGCAAGTAGAACGGCCACCACATCCAGGAGGTGAGACTTCGGACAGAATCTTATTGTCTATGCAGAAGGCAATTGAAGACCTACAGGACAAGATGTCTTTGCGCCCGGAGGGCGATTCAACCATACAAATCCCACTTTCACCATTGTCACTATCGATTCTTTCGGCACAGATCCAGCCGAAGATTCAGTACTCGATGACAAACCAGTATGAAGGAAGTTCTGATCCGAAGGTGCACATCTCCAATTATATAGACTACATGATTTCAAATGGAACGTCTGATGCTACCCAGTGTAGAAACTTTCCACTTACTCTTGGAGACCACACCCATCGGTGGTTTACAGCAATGCCTCTGGCATCGATAACTTCATTCACACAACTAAGTTGGGAGTTTTTGTCACACTTTTCCGGAGCAGCATAATGCTTCACCCAAAAACGTCGACCAACAAATCTTGTTCAAGAATCTGAGGTCAGACCAGCAACTCCTCGAAAGATTTGACAAGATCTTGCTCGAAGGAGAACCGGTAAGTGAAGACACAAAGGTTATAGCCGCGATGGCTGGATTGAAGAAGGGGTCTGATCTTTGGAAGGAGATGCACCTTGCTTGCCCAAAGACCTGTTTAGAATTCCGGAACAAAACCAAAACATTTGTAGCAATATGCAGGAGGCCCTGAAGAAGTCTTTGGGGGAAAACAAGGAGAGGATCCAAAAATGACAACAGCAAAGCGGGGTGGGGCAAGTTACAGAACCCCAAGAAATTTGAAGTTTTTCGCCAATGAAGGTGATTACAGGGAAAAGTTAAACCAGGTTTTGACCATGTCTATTGACCAGGTGTACAATGCGATCAATGGAAAGGGAACTCTGTCAGCTCCAAGGAAGATCCAGATGGATGTAAAAAGGATGAACTCGGGCAAGTACTGTGCCTATCATCAAACGCTAAGACATTTCACAAGCGAGTGCAAAGACCTGTTAAGGCAGCTGTGGAAGTTCTATGAAGAAGGGAAGCTGTCCGAGTTTGTGAAGAAAGCCCCAGGAAAGAGACCACTGGAGCCCGAAGAAAGGACAGATGATGAAGACAGTGAAGGTGAAGATAGACCTAACCAAAGAAACCGGCGAGAGCGACGAGATCCACCTCCTCAGTCGGGACCGGCGAGAGAAATTTTAGTTATCGAGCCTGAGGTGGGCCATGTAGGCGATTGTACAGATGGGAGGCCGCCCCCGTCGAAGAGGCAGAAGAAGGCAGAACTGCACGCTATTGACTAAATCAAGGAAACCAGTACGAGACCCTCTACCAAGCCAACTGCAGAATTAACATTCTCGCAGAAAGATTTGGAAGGGATCATGACACCGCATAATGATTCCTTGGTCATAAGCGCGGACATTATGAATATCAAAGTTCACAGACTGCTGGTCGACACTGGAGCTTACACAAATATTTTGTTCAAGAGTACTCTAGACCAGATAGAGGACTTCGAATTCTATATCGAAGATTGTAATCATAAGATTATAGGGTTCGGGGAGGCTGTTACGATTCCCCTAGGAACCTACATTTGTCAGTTGAACTTGTATCGGTCGACGACCCCGATAGGAGGCTGATGAGGCAAATAGACTTTCTTATTGTAGACCAGCCATCCTTCTACAATGGGTTCCTCGGCCGACCCTTTTTGCATGAATTCAAAGCTGCCTGTTCGACTTACTACTATTGTCTGAAATTCCCAACATCGAATGGCACTGGTACAATCAAGGGAGATCAAAAGAAAGCCTGATAATGCTTGTTACAAGTAAAACCATCGGCAACACAAATATAAGTAATTGAAAGTTCTCCCAGATGTACTGATCTGGGACCTGAGACATTGGCTACTTCAAATAATGAAGTAGAACCAATGGAGCTCGAAAATCCAGAACAAGTACAAGGGATAGAACATAATCAAGATGAAACCATTCTGGTAGAAACCGTGCCTGAGAGGCACCCGAACGGTGAACAAATGAGAGAGTGTCTTTTCAGCTAAGATTTCAAACCCAGATTGGAATGTGAACCGATGGAAATTGAAGACAAATTAAACATCGATGAGACTATTTTTATCCAAGATGGAAGGAAAAGTGAAAGCGCGTGACGCCAATGGAAGAATTGACGGCCGTAAAAGCTTATCCAAACTAAGAGGATCTTGAACTCTTCATCGGATCCGAGTTGCCAGAGCCATACTAGACAAGGATGATTGAATTTCTGAGAAACAATCTTGATGTTTTTGCATGGTACCATTTAGACATGGCATGAATCCCAACGGAATATGTCTGTCATCTACTTAATATCGACCTAACTCAAAGGCCAATTCGCCAGAAATGACAAAAGTTTGAACCAGAAAAGTACGAGGCACTGACGGTGGAAATCAAAAAGTTGCTGGACAACATATTTTACTGATCTAAACGCCGCTTGTCCGCAGGACAATTTTCCACTTCCTCACATAGATCAACTTGATGATAACACCGCTGGACATGAATTGATGATGTTCATGGACACCTTTGAGGGATATCACCAGATCGCTCTACATCCAGACGATCAGGAACACACCGCTTTCTATACCAACAAAAACCTGTATTGTTGGGATAGAATGCCATTTGAATTGATCAATGCTAGAGCAACCTACCAGGGATTGGTGAACAAGATGTTCAACGAACATATTGGCCATTCAATCGAAGTCTACGTGGATGACATAGTCGTGAAAAGAATACACAAAGAAGATCATCTTGAACACCTTTCTCAAACATTTGAAATACTCCACGCTTACAACATGAAGCTTAACCCAAAGAAAAGCAGTTTTGGAATTCATTCGGGAAAGTTTGACATCTGGTAAGCCAGCAGGGAATTGACGTGAATCCATTAAAAGTCAAAGCTATTGTGGATATGAAACCACCAGATTCAGTCGGAAAGACACAATGTCTAACAGGATGTCTGGCGGCATTGAATCGATTTATCTCACATTCTGGAGATAAATGACGGCCGTTCTTTGAGGCCATGAAGAGGAAGAAGGAACACTTTGTGTGGACAAGTGATTGCCAAAGAGCGTTTGATCATATCAAAGAATATTTGAGCAACCCACATATTCTGTCCAAGTCAGTGCCAGGCGAGAAACTGTACCTCTACCTTGCAGCATCATAGGTAGCAATAAGTTCAATACTAGTGCGCGCTGAAGGCAAATTTCACTCCCCAATTTACTATGTGAGCCAATTTCTTCATGAAGCATAAATATGGTATTCTCCGACTGAGAAACTTGTGTATGCATTGGTCATGAGCACTAGGAAGTTGCGGCCGTACTTCTACAATCATCAGATAGAAGTACTCACCACGTTCCTGCTAAGGCAAATTCTCCATCGCCCAGATACAGCGGGAAGATTGCTGAAATGGTCACTAGAGATTAGCCAATTCAGCATCACATACGCAACGAGGACGACGATCAAAGGACATGCTCTGGCTGATTTAATTGTAGAGCTGACTTATCCACCAAATTTGACAAGGGATTGTGAATATCCATGGCACTTGTACATGGACAAATCATCTACAAACATGGCATCGAGGGTAGGAGTGGTACTAATAAGCACCGACCGACAAGTTTTTACGTCAGCAATCTGATTTACTTTCCTGAAGAAAAAAATGAAGCAGAGTATGAAGCATTAATTGCTGGGCTAAGACTCGCGTTGGCCATTGGAGTCAAAAGATTACAAATCTTTTGTGACTCACAACTGATCATGTCACAAGTTCGGGGAGAATATGAAGCTAAAGATGAGCATATGATTTTATATTAGAAAATAGTGGCTCATCTAATAGCTATGTTTCAGCAAGTTTATATTGAAAAATACCTCGATTTGAAAATACACAAGCTGACGCCCTAGCCAAACTAGCATCAAGCCAGGGGGCAGCGGAAATATCAGAAGTCGTCATCACCAAACTCGATAATCCTTCAACCTTTGATTATAAAATGAATCAAACATTGAATGAGAGCAGAAGGTGGACGAGGATGATGACGATTGGAGGACAAGTTTTGTAAAATACTTAACTACAGAGGAGCAGCCCGATGATTCGTGGGCAGCAGTTCGTTACGTAATGATCGAGGACCAACTGTACAAGCGAGGAATTTCATCACCCCTACTCAAATGTGTCTCACAGAAGCAGGGATTGGAAATTTTTGATGAAATCCACGATGGTATATGCGGAAGCCACGCTGCAGGACGAGCATTAGCACATAAAACCATGAGGCAAGGGTACTACTGTCCCACTATGAACGAAGATGCAATTTCATTTGCAAAAAAATGTCGCAAATGTCAAATGTTCGCTCCTAACATAAACACTCCTCCACAAGAGATGAAGGCGGTATACAGCCTGTTGCCATTTTCCAAATGGGTCATCGACATTATCAGACTGTTTTCGCCTGGGAAAGGAAGTGTGAGGTTTGCAGTGGTTGCCGTGGACAATTATACCAAATGGGTAGAAATCGAATCGATTGTAACAGTGACGCAAGAGAGGATGATCAATTTCATATGGAAGAATTTGATCTGCAGATTCGGCATACCTCGATCAATAGGCCATAGTTTGACGGAAAGAAGATCCAGGAATTCTGTAATACTTGGGGAATCAAAAAGTATTACTCGACGCCCTATCATCCGCAATCAAACTGTCAAGTTGAATATATTAACAAAATCATCAAAAGAACTTTGAAGCACCGTTTCACAGAAAAGAAAGGGAACTGGTCGGAAGAACTCCCGGAAGTGTTATGGTTATACCGAACGTCATTCAGAACAAGTACCAGAGAAATCCCATTCTCAATGGCGTACGGAACTGAAGCGATGGTGTCAGTTGAACTGCAAAATCCGACGTGGCAGTATGTATGATGAGAAAGAAAATGATAAAGCCGTAGCAATCGAGAAAGATTTCCTTGAAGAAAGGCGACTTGCGTCGGAACTTTGCAATGCAGCGTACAAACAATACGCCACTCAGTATTACAACTCGCAAGTTCGAAAGAGAAGTTTCCAAGAAGGAGATCTAGTGTTGCGAAAAATTATGTCCTCTCCACTTGGAACCTTTGGCCCTAGATGGGAAGGATCATTTCGTGTCTCGCGAAGTTGGTTAAATGGAACTTGCGATCTGGAAGACCTGGATGGAGTACCTTCCTCATATACATGGAATGCTGCTCATTTGAAAAAATTCTATCAATAAAGGATGTGCGATGTACGTTTTGTTGTAAATGGTATACAAACCAAGAATGAAATGTCATCAATTAGAAACCGGACACGTCCCAGACAAGAATAGAGCATTATGACCACAAAAGCCCAATTTTAAAATGTATGATGGCAAGGAGAAAGAATCCAAAGAGTTCCGAAGGGTAAACATCCCAAGGAGAAAATACTCCATTTATATGTGGAACTCGCAGAGCAATTAATGCAGAGCGAGGGAGCATAATGAAGAGTGTTTTTTACTTTTTAATGCTGAAAATGCAAACGATACGAGGGAAACACCATTAAATAACAAGCAACACATAAAGATATAAGAAAATGTCATTTCATTCCATAAATGAGTTCGAAGACAACAGAGCGGGAACATCAACAAAACATCCGAAATAGAAGAATAAAGAAAGCAACAAAAGAAAACAAACTGATGTCTAAAACATTTAAGACATCAGACTTGTAAAGGCAAATTCTACTAGACAACAACATCAGCATCAGCAACATCAGTCGGATGAGCCCCGAGATGTGTTGTCTGATCGTCCGGAGGAGTCTGAATATAAGACATGGTGATATCAAGCTCACTCTCCTGTCGACCCTCATTAGTAAGGGATTCAGTAGTGACGGCGGCCACGACGGTGGTTGCTGGAGCAGATGTGGAAGCATTAGTGATGATATTGACAACCGAGATATCCGGATGAGCTGACTCTGATGATTGCAGCAGAGGAGGAATAATCGTATATCCATCTTCAAAGATCCCCAGTTCAATCCCAAATCTGACCAGATCTTCCTATGGAAGAGATTGCGATTTGCTCGGCGGATTAGCTCTGACATATTCCACAAAATATTTTTTCATAATGTTAGAGATTTTCAAGCTGTTCTCCTCCACTAGATGAACAACCCGGATGCACTCGTTGTAGGAACAGATATATCCAAAATTGGACACAGCACACAGCTACTCCAGCACATCATCCTCGATGTACGTATTTTCCACCTCAAGCTGAAGTTTGGCTTTCTTCCTCTCAAGCGCAAGAACCAGATCCACGGTGTCCGTATATTCTTTGTGCTCTTGAGCTCTCTCAGCATTGAGGCGAGCAATGTCCTTTGTTACCGTCTTCAGCTGCTCCTCAAGATTCTTGGTGGTATGCTGAAGCTTGCGGCAGCTCTCGATAGCAGATTTTTCAGCATCCAGAGTGCTCTTAATCTTGAGAGTCGCTTGGTTCAACTCCTCATCCTTCGCTTGAGTGCTTTCTCTTTCTCTTCATTCTCCTCACGGGGCTGACGATTAGCTTTCCCAAGCTCCACCACCTAATCCATTGTTTGCTGAAAGATAATAGTGGCGGAGCTAGCATACATACCACCGAGGAGCAGGTCATCGATAATAATCTGGCTATGGATCACCTTGTCATTTGTCGCAGTCCAAGACTGCACGACAAAATTGAAAGCCCTTTGCACCTCGACCTCAGTAATATCCCCGAAGTGTCTTGGGGTCCTGGAGCAAGCAGCTCGGTGAAGGGCATCGCAGTAATAAGGGTGATCACCTTGATGGTATCTGAAAAGAACGATGATCACGTGTTAAAAGATCAAGCAATAATAAGCTAATATAAATCATCGGAAAAGATTAAGACATACGCTTCCTTCCGATCGTAGTCCTAGCTGAGGTATGTATAATCTCAATGAAATCAGGGTTCCCGTGGCGATGATGGTGGAGGAGGTGAACCACAAGGATTAGTAGATCGGGGAACCGAAACTTGCCGACTGGACCCTCCAGTTGGTCCAGTCATACTCTTTTTCTTGGCCCGGCCGGCCTCATCCTCGGCACCAATAGAGGTATCGTCGCCCCTCCTCAGCTATTTTGACTTCTTATGCGGACTATTTTGAGCCGGATTCTGTACAGTGGGGGCAATGGGAGCGACAGCTGCAGGCGTCGCCGGTGCGGGAGGTTGAGCTCCTATCTTTTTCTGCAATACTACTATAGTGGCAGGCAGATCCATCTTGCGTTTATTTAGTCCAGTGCCAAGATCCATTACTTTGGCACAGAAAGCGTTAAACATCGGGGGGGATGGCAACTGTAACTCCCTGATCTGAAATGAGAAAAGAATATGAATATCAAAAGATGGACAGATCAAAAATGGTAAAGATTAAAGTGAGACGATCAGAAGTCTACCCTCTGGAGGCAGAGCTTAAGCCTCGAGATGATAAGGACTTGTGGTTAGCTGAGTTGCATGTCTGCAGTGCTCTTTCGCTAGATGCTTTACCATTCGATCCCATTCACGTCGATAGGCCGTGTTGGAGAGTGCGTAGATGAACAGGTTCGGGATCCCCTTCTGGCCCCACTTCGGAAGTCTCGGACCTGCAAGAAAAGACAAAGTTATATCACTGAACCTCAGAGCGATTGACACACGAAGAACGGTACTTATGTATCAATTCTTTGCATCCTTCTAGAGTCATGATCATATTCCCGGCCCCGGTGTAAGATGTGGAGGCACGTCACTCTCCACCGATGAAAAAGAATTGCTCTTTCCATCTCTTTACTTTATTCAGGATGCCTTCTATTATTTTCATCCTCGCTCTGGCATTAAATAATATTAGTCGTTCCCCTCCTCGGTGTACTCAGAAATCATCATCGAGTAGTAGATCTCGAGGACCGTCTGCCGGTTAGGATATCCCTCTATTCCCAATACTGTCAGATAGCTCAGCAAGTTTCTCCATCCGTTTGGCGTAATCTGAGTAATCGCCAAATTTGTGTCCATAAAAAACTAGCCAACTATCGGATGCAGAGGAAGGGGAAATCCTGCTTCGAAAACGTCCAGGTTGATTGCAATACAGTCTGGTGGGGCCGGTCAGCTCGTTCTCTATCTCGCGGAACGTACATATGGATGTCGAGAGGAATATTGTATTCAACACGAATAGTTGGCAAATCCTCCTCCAATAAAAGACTGTGGTGGTGAGAAGCCTCGTATTTTGAATCCACGTAAAGAACTGGAAGGATCCGAGGCCTGATAAATTGATCCCGATATCGCTACATATATACCAACCAGTCTTCTTCACGAGCGACCCCCTCTGGTATTATCTGTTCGAGCAATTATGCTGGAGGTTGATATGTCTGAGTTAAGTCTCACAAAACGTCATCTTGACCCAGCTCGAAGCCCTTTCCAAGGTCAGAATCTGTCTCATCTTCACGGAGATTTCTTACCTCGGGAGCATCAGCAGTCTGATCCCAATCTGTTGGGACTTCCCAAACACTGTTGATATCTTCAGCTTTGGTATCAGAAGATCCAGAGCTCGTCCCAAAAACCTCCTGACAGACGAAATTGATGTCGGATTCAGTCTCTTCATCGTCTGTTTCTTCATCGATCATGAGAAGCCTCCATTTAGCTGGTGAGGAGCAAGCAACTCGGCCACGGTGAGCAGCTTGCTCGCAGCGAACAGCTCTTGAGAGGCGAACAGCTCCCCTACCAATGGGGCGAGCAGCTCTTTGCTTTGGGCGACGAGCAACTCCGCGAAAGGGGAAGCGAACAACCCTTTGTGGATTTCGGCGAGCAGCTACTTCTGCTCGCTCGGAGTGGCGAGCGACTCCTTCATCATTGCGGTGAGAAACTGCCTCAGCTGAGTGGTGAGCAGCGACTTCACCAGAGTGGCGAGCAGCTCGTCCAGAAGAGAGGTGAGTAGCCTCTTGATCCTCATCCCGGAGGCGAGCAGCCCCTTCACTCTTCATTCCTCTTGCTCGCCTCCACTCATGAACAGCTTGATCCAATGCTCGGGATTTCAATCCGATTACTACACCCCTAGTACTCCTTGTTTCCACAATACCGGAGTAATCCCACAAATCTTGAAGTGGAGATTCCACCCTTGGTCTTTTCTCCGGGCTTCGCGGTGGCAAGTCGCCAAAGGAGGAGAAATTCGTCATTTTTTTTGGCGAAAAGCTCAAGAAGCCAATAAAACTCTGGCGAAGTGTAAAATATGCGGGTGGGAAGGAGGTTTAATCCTAAACTAATCCAATGGAACTCGAATCTAATAATCTTGAGCGAAGAACAAATCACACAATCCAAACTTAGGAAGGAACGCGATTTCCGATCGAATCCAGTCAAAAATCAAAAAAGAAGAAAAAGAAAAAGAAAGAAATTAAAGAACTACCTTAAGGATTGATTAACTCACACTGGAAAATTGTGGAAAATTTACCGGAATTCGTTCGGAGAAGTGGAAGGAAAGCAATGAAGATATCCCACTTCCCGTATTTTTATATATGAGGACGAGCCCCAATTTGCAATTTTCTAGGGACTTAATTGCAAAATTTCAAAAAAAAATATGAAAAAGTGGCACGTGATTTAAGGAGGACGGTTCGCCTCCCTAGCCTGAAAACTCGTGAAGGGCGGCGAGCAGCTCAGCTGCTCGCCCCCTCACCACATGACCTTCTCGCCTCCTCATAATTCTTGTAGCTGATCGCCAATTTCAATTGCTCGACCATATATTAACTTTGTTTTGAATATTTCACATTATTTGGGAATAGATATTTGAAGGAGTACCATGGTATCTCCTTTTTCCTACGATCGGTTTATCCACAAGGGTGGTTTACGGCTAGGTTTTTAATGAGGCCAAGTGGATATTTCAATATATCCATAATCCAAATCTTTGCAATTTAAATTACGTCCAAATTACTTCACAGCAACGAAGGAATCTCATGAAAATCTAAATAGCTTGATGTTTGTTATTCACCTGATGATTCGAACAAACATCAAGCTAGGGGGCAACTGTTGATAAAATAAGTTGATCCGAATGCTTAAGGAAGTAATTAATCAAATTTCGGAATACGTGTTCCAAAAGTGTTGATCAAGCATGAAGAAAGTACAAGAAATAAGCATAATTGCAATTTAATCAAGGAAAATCACATGAAGAACAAGAGATAGACAAGCAGCAGTGCAAAATTGAAAGGAGGCGAGCAGCTCACCAACCAGCTGGGTTACCTGGTCACCTCCTGTCATAACCAGCTGGGTCACCTGGTCGCCACCTGTCATAACCAGCTGGGTAACCTGGTCGCCACCTGTCATAACCAGCTAGGTCACCTGGTCACCTCTTGTCATAACCAGCTAGTCACCTGGTCACCTCCTGTCATAACCACCTGGTCGCCTACATGAAGGATTTATAACTAGATGCTCACTATCTTGAGAGATTGATTACCAGAATTGTATATTTTCATTTTTCAGTCAATTTTTCTTTGTGATTATCCAATTAAACACGTAAGGGACACGTGTAAGCTATTTGTGAAGTGTGGCAAAGTCCTTGCCACCACTGGCTTAATGTTGGATCTGCTGGATATTGGGAAAGAACTGTGAAAGAATTTCAGAATAGCAGAAAAGATTTGAAGATTTCTATACCCTTGAATGTTCAACCTTTAAGGAAAGTTGCACCTGATGAAAAGAAAGAAGAAGGAGAAAAGCAAAATGAGATGAAAACTCAGTTTGCGTTTCTGTGGGAAGAGTTCTTAGGAATCTGTAACAGGCACACTGTGATAAGGAAGCAAAATTTCAAGAAGGACATATACCAGTTGTTCAAAGATTTGAAAGCTAGTGGAACACTTTATAAAGGAGATAATACCTATTTGATTGCAAGATAAGATGCTAAGAACAAGAGAACTCCTCTACCACCTAAGAAAGTGTTCAAATCAAAGAAGGAAGAAAAAGTATTTGCAGATTATGAATTGATGATGCTGATGAAATACATTGACGAAGATGAGAAGAACATGAAGCTGTTAGAACAAGGGATTTACAAGCCACAAGATGATTCTGATGATGATGAAGATGATGCTGATCCCAAGCATAAAAGGAGATGAAAGATCTTGAAGACTCTTATATAGATTAGACACTAAAACTTCTTAGTTTTTAGTCTATCTATGTTATGTAAGCTGTATCTAAACCCTTTTTATTTTATGCAGCTCTGTCTACTGTTGATTTATATGTTCTTTATTGTTTTGCATTGCATTATTCATGTTTAGCAATATCTTATTGCTACTGCATATTTAGTTACTGTATTGCATAATGTGTTTTGCCAACATCAAAATGGAGAGAAATTGTTAAAGTACCTTGTTTAGATTTTGATATGTGCAAAATATGTATTCTTATTGAATTGAATCTAACACCTTGATACAAGAAAAATTGGCTAAGGAAGTTATAGTTGTAAAAGGGAAGTCTGCAGCTGTATAGTTGATCAATTTACAGCTAGACATGACCTTACAGCTGTAATGTTATTCCTACAGTTGGTTTCTATTTTTCAGGAACTCGCAGTTGTAAAGTTCAAGACTCTACAGCTGATATGACCGTTTGAAGAATGAAGTACAAGATCAAGATGTAGTAAAGATTATCAAGACCTTTAATGCTCAAATTAGTGAAGCACTTATGCACTCACTATAGAGTACTTAAGAGGAGTTTATATCAAAGAATCTGGAGGTTTCATGAAGATTAATTCAAGTCAACCAGAATTATGAGAATAAGACAAATAGTATAATCAGTACTATTCTGTGTGAAGGATGAGGACCACTTCACACATGCGAAGGCTATAGAGAGAGATGAGCATTATCCAGAATTCAAATTTGAATTCTCCAACGGATAAGACACACATCTTCATCTTAGTGAATTTGGCACCTGAGTGGTGTAACAGTGGATGTAGGAGGTCTTATTCTTAGACTCTGAACCACTATAAATCCTGCTTGTTTATTTACTTATATTCATGTTCTGCATATTTACTTCATTGTTACATTCATCATTCATTTTAACTTAGTGCATAAAACTTTGTGTTTTACACAAAGGAACTGAACTCTACAGCTGTAGACTTTTTAAGTCACTCAATTGTTAAGTTTATCCAGTTCACATTATTTTTTATTAACACTTATGCTTATTTTCCACTGCACATTAGAGGTCTCTCTATACACTTTAAAGTGTGAGAACCCCTCTGATGTTGTCTACATGTTGATTGTTTAATTTTTGCAAGTTTTTGTAACTTTGCAGCTGTAAACTTCAATAGTCTGCAGCTGTAACCTTTGTGGTCCAAAACCTCTTGTAGAGTTCTTGTTTTTAAACTTATAAAGGACCACTGTAAGGTTCTAGAATTCCTATTTTGAAAAAGTTTGAAAACTTGTTTTGAAGGTCTATTCACCCTCTCCCCCCTCTAAACCTTGACCACTTAAGGGACCAACAAGGGCCATAAATTTATCACCTATAAAAGGTTCTAGGTATTTTACAATATATGGAGATACAAAATGAATGTGTATACCTAGAGGGCATTTTCCACTCATTAAAACCCTAGCCAATTGGTTTCCCCTCGTTATTTCCCTCTTTAATCCCCTCTTTAAATTCTTCTTTTTTTGTAATGCAAACTAGTATGATGAGATTCGTTTAAGGGACACTTGACCTCGACCATCTCAATTATTTTCTTGGCCTCTGCCATAGTTTTGTCTATCAATTTATGTAGTTGATAGTTTTCATCATTTATAGTTTATTAACAATTTATTTATTCACTTAAATGATTCTTCAGGGATCCTCATAAATAACATGAAATCTTTTCAATAAGATATTCATTTTTTCATTCTTATTGAGATGGTGTCGAATAATAATCATCTTCGCCTTCCGGACAAAAATAAATTCAATTCTTTTTATTATGATTGTCCCACAATCAATTAAATGAAGTAAAATGAATCTCAACTGAAAACTCAAATCAAGATGCTATAATCGTTATAAATTTATCAATATTTATTTATTTATTTTGATATTTTAATAATATCAGGTTCAATTTGTTCAAGAAAATTATTGATATTGATACTGCAGATCGTTTTTTATTGATATTTTTAAATTTTTAATAAATTTAATAGAAATATTATTTCTACCTAATATTAATATCGATGTTCACGTAAAATGGATATATCGAAAAAATATTGAGATATTTTATGTTCCTTGGCTCAAACTATGACACGTTTCCTTCTTTCTCAACTCTCATCCTACATTCACGTGGCCTGATAAGAGTAGTGATGACAAAATGACCCGCCCCGTAGCCGGTCCGCCCTGACCTGCTCCATTTGGGGCAGCCCCGCCCCGCCCCATCCTGAGAATGGGGCAGCCCGCTCCGCCCTGCGCATGGGGCAGGGCAGACATGAGTTTGCATTTTTACTGCCCTGCCCCGCCCCATCCTGCCCCATTGTGTATATATTAAATAAATGTATAATATTTTGTAATATATAAATACATTATATATATAATATTTTATAACATATAAAATAAAATTAATATCATACATTTATAATATATTAAATAAATTTAAAATTATATTATTTATTTATTTATTGTAATTCTAATTTAAATTTATTTTTTTGAATATATTTTGATAAATTTATTGCATTAATTTTATTTTAAAATAATTTTTTATTTATCTAAAATATATATTATATTTTGATATAAAATTAACATGGGGCAGAGCGGGGCGATCTGCCCCGCGATGGGGCAGGCATGAGGCACAATGTTCTGCCCCGCAGTGGGGCATGGGGCAGGGCGGGACAGAGGTGCGAGGCAAACATGGGTTCATAGATACCCGCCCTACCTTGCCCCATTGTCATCCCTAGATAAGGGTGGGGTCATGCTAATTTAAAATCTGAGCAGCCACCTTTCAACTTGAATTCCTCATGCGGTCCCGCATAAACAAACAATGCTCAATAAATAAATTCCACGCTTATTATCACTATCATGTAGGCCGCATGTAATTGCTTAAGAGAGAATAAATTAATGGGCTAAACTTTGGGCTTTTTCTTTGGGCCTTGAGTTAATAAAAAAATTATGTTTAATTATTATTAGTATATATTTTAATTAAATATCCTAATGCAAAATTCAAATTCATTGCACACAAATTCAATATACTGCGTAAAAAATTTAGGCATAAAATTCAAAATATCAAATATTTGCACACTCTGAAGTTTAATATATATGAACCATGCAGCAAAATTAGGACTGTCTATTTGGGCTAGTGAAATTAGGACAAATTTAATAAAATTAGGACTATCTATTTATAAAATTAGTGTTGTGATCTTGCGTAGCAATAAAGCAATAAAATAAAGAACAAGGAATAGATTACCTAGTTCGTCACAACGTGACTACGTCTAGGGCGACCAAGCCAGGAGATCTATAATATGATTGCGTAGAATGTTCTGTGTACAAGGTACACATTACAAGAGTATAGAATACAATATAAATACTAAAGTATCCTAACCCTAAGTCCATAGGTCTAAAGCTGACTGGACTAAATATATTATTATTATGTCCATATATTATATTATGTAATCTAATATATTACAACAATTAGAACACTATCTTTTTATATTTAAAAATTTTAGGCCAAATTTTATAAAATGTGGGCCAAATAAAGCTCGATCAATTAATTTGAGAAAAATAAAATAAAATTTGGTCTATATTTGCTAAACACAAAAAGTAGTGTTCTAATTTTACAAATTTGTACTTAGTCTATAAATTAAAATAGTGTCTTGAAATAATAATTTTCCCCCTGGAAGTAGATGATGGAATCACTCTGTGATGGTACATGATGGGAGGTTATAAAATTTCGTCGTTTCGTTATTTGATCGAATGAATACCTAGGGAAGAATGGTAGAGAAACAAACAATATATTTTTTAATTTTGTATTAGCCATGATTGGCTATAATTTTTTATTTATAGTTCAAAGTGACACTAAAGCCAATATGAATAATCATTCTTATAAATCAATAAGGCTCCATTTGGATGGATGGATTTGAAATCCATGGATTTCACACACAAATAATCACCCTCTCCATGAATTTATAAATACTTAGATCTCATTTTATTTTTATAATCCTCATGTTGTACATGTTATCAAGTTATTTGATTTTTTTAGGCTATTGCATGTTTTAATTAATAGATATAATAGGTCTAGCCAACTATTATTATACTGAATTGCATCATTGGAAGTCATGACGGGTCTTTTCTCATGGAACTATTTGTGCAATTTATCCTCTTATAAAATGAGTATTATTATTCGGTGGAATAAACAATGTTATCATATGGAAAGAGTACTACTATCCGTTGAATAAGTTCTACTATCCAATAAAATGTGTAATACTATCTGAATGAATAAGTTATACTATCGGGTTGAATGAGTTTTAGTATCAAATGGAATGAGTCACTTCTATTGAGCAGTGGGAGTACTATCTACTTTACATTTGTTTTTGGATCTTTCAATCCTCCCTTACATTTGCTTCTAAATCATTCAGCCCCTGCTATGTGGCAGTATTTGTGATTATTTTCAAAAAATTTGTATTGGTACATTCCAAAATTATCTTCCCATCCTAAATAAGATAATTCTTAATAAACTTTAACCTCATAATATTCTCAAATTTATACAAAACTTCATTACTTTTCACATCTACACCCAACAAACTTCTAACAAATATTTTAAATTTATTTTTAAAATAATGTAAATCAGCTTTAAACAATTACATATAAAGTAATGTAACTCCATCAAACTTTTTGACGAAAATAATTATAATTAATTAGAGTTTGAAGACAAAATCAATAAACAACACAGAATGTAAATTTATTGAAATAATTGAGGATGTACGCGCATATATATATATATACACGTAGAAATCTCAATTATTATTATTATAATGACGACACGAATGCAAACAACAACAATAACATAATTAAATTCAACACACTTCAAACAAATCCAAAGAGGAGGAGGCGGGAGGACTTATTTCAGGTTGTAATAATTAGACCAAAGTCCTTCCATGACATCTTCAAATTAAGCGGGGTCTTACATCAACTAACCTGATGGGATACCCTCCTTCTCCTCTTGGTTGATGGTGTTTAGGAACGTTTTCATCTGCAATAGAGAGAATTAGTCATCCAATTAGCTTAAGAAATTAAACACAGTTTGTAAATGGGAGAGTAAGAATAGAAATAAATATATAACTAATTACTTCACCGTTGGCAAGTCGAAGTCATGACAGCCTATTAATTGCCATCTCTCTCCTTTCATTTTCTGATGGCAGACATCCTCAAATTCATCTTATATTTTATCAAAAAATAAAAAATAGAACCAAGTCTAAGAATATACAAAATTCATCCATTGGCATGTTTGCTTTCAACATGAATTCCTCATGCGGATTCCACTGAGAAATAATAACACAACACATGCACCAAAAATTCACACATACAGGATCCATAGATTAATCTGTGTTTGAATATTTTATATCAAGTTTCTTTACGTTGTGTTGTTCTTCAAATTTTCTCCTCTTGTCTTATCCTTTCTCATTCACTAATGATGATGCCCTTGAATCCTTTCTGGTAGAGGAAGAGGGAGTTTTAAAACTAAATTCCTTAACCGTTTAAAACTACCCAAGTTTTAATTTATCCAAAATACCCGTTATTAATCATCATTACGGGATTCAATAATATATATTAAAACTTGATATTCTTTTATTAAAATATTATGAATTTAATATTTAAATTATAAGACCTATTAAATTACATGGACCACTTTAAAATATTTAATTAAATTTCAACAGAGGCACCTTTGCTGTAAAAAAAAAGGTAGATGGCATTGTAAACACAAAACGATTCGGTTCATATGAATCCTCTGATACTCATGTGTCTAGCATCTATTGCAAAACGTCCAATTTGTCTGACGCCGTGACAAGAAAGAGTGGCACATTATCTACTTTGTTAAAAAAACAAAATAATAGAATGGTTATAACTTATTTTGGTGTATACATTTTCGTGGGACTAAAACTGCAATTTACCGGAGCAAATATATGCCGATGCACCAAAGCTTAATCGCCCCATTATTTTCAATCCATATATATGATTCTTAAAAGATCAGAACCCGATCAGATTTTTTAAATAATGACATTTTTAGTAAAAAATATAAATATATAAAATTTTAATTTATGTTAATTTTTAAATTTTTATTTGTATATAAATAATATTTTGAAAGATCCGACTCCAGTTGAAATATTATAAAATATCATTCTCATTAATATTTTGTTGATGGAGTTCGGTAGAAACGATTTTTTTAGGATGTTTATACCTAGAAAAAATTAAAAAGATACAAGGGTACAATTAAGGTTATTTTTAAAAAATTTATTATTTATTAAATAGTATTCATAAAAGGTAGGAGTTAGGTAAGACTTTTCAAAAATAGCATTTTCAATAAAAAATTTGTGATGGAATTGAGTCGGAACTTCTTTTCACGCCATTTTTACATAAGAAAAAATACATTTATAAATTTTTTTGATTAATATTAATTTTTTAATTTTTATTTGTACAAAATTAATATTTAGAGAGGACGGATGCCAGTTGGATTTTCTATAAAAATATAATTCTCATTAATATTTGCATGACGAAGTTCGTTCGGAATGACTTTTTATGATTTTTTTAACCTAGAAAAAATTAAAAAGATACAAAATTACGATTCAAAACATTTATTAGTTGTTAAATATAGTATTCTTATAAAAATATTTATTATCATTTAAATAGTATTTTTTGAAAGATTGGAGTCCGACCAGATCTTAAAAAAATATTTGAGTAAAATTTTTGTGGCAGAGTTTAGTGGAACTTTTTTTCCAGACTACTTTTACCATAAAAATTAAATATATATAAAATTTTAATTGAGGTTAACTTTTTACTTTTCATTTGTACGAAATTAATATTTTGAGAGATTGGAATACATTCGATTTTTTTTTTTAAATATCATTTTCATTACTATCTTCATGATGGAGTTCGTTCGAATTTATTTTTTAAGGATTTTTTGATCTAGAAAAATTTAAAATTTGACTTTTTTTTAAAATATTTATTAGTAGTTAAATAATATACTTTAAAAGGTCCGAGCCCAATCAGATTTTAAAAATAAATAATATTTCCAATTAAATTTTTATGGCAGAGTCTGGTCGGAACTTCTTTTCAGGATATTTTTATCTAGAAAAAATACAAATATATAAAATTTTGGCTGATGTTAATTTTTTAATTTTTATTTATTCAAAATTAATATTTTTGATAGATCGGAAGCATGTCAATTTTTTTTTTTAAAAATCACTCAATAATATTTTTTTTCACGGAGTTCGGTTGGAATGACTTTTTCATATTTTTTAACCTAGAAAAAATTAAAAAGATACATGATTACAATTGACATTATTATTATGTATCATATTACAATACATAATAATTTATCATAATCTCTAAGAAAATAAAATACTAATAACAACAATCGTAATCATGTACTCCCTCCGTTCCACAATTGTTTTCACACTTTCCTTTATATCCGTCCCACAATTGTTTTCACACCCTATAAATGGAAACTATTACTTTAACTTTATCCTCACAATCCAACTAATCCCATTATTTTAATAATATAACTTTACACAACACTCTACTTTTCTTAAAAGTTGTGTCATCCCAAAGGTGAAAACACCTCTGGGACGGAGGGAGTATAATTTTATTTTTTTCTAGATTAAAACATCTTAAAAATACATTCCGACCAAACTCCATAAAAAAATATTATTGAAAATGATATTTAATAAAATGGAAATAGGCAAAGTAGGTGGCTTATATAGGAGAAGAAATATCTCCAACACCTCCCATTAATTTATTATACCAATTCAAAATGGAAACAAACCAGGTAGGTTAGCTCACTTGGCTACCGGGCTCCTCACTTGAGTGAGTGGCCTGGGTTCGATTCCCTTTGGGAACGAATTAAAGGAGATATAAGGTTGGCTTGGAGATAATTCTTGGAGTGTTTGAAGACTTGGTGAACTAACTACTAACAACTTTTACCGATAAAAAAAATAAAAACAAACTACTTAATTTAATTACCGAGTGTTAAGTACCTATATTAGATTTTGATGTGTGCAAAACATGTATTCTTATTCATTTTTGTTTTACAGGAAATCTGTAGCTGTAAAGTTCAAGACCCTACAGCTGAGAAGACTGTTTGAAGATTAAAGTACAACGTCAAGATTTAATGAAGATTATCAAGACTCTTAAATCTCAAATTAGTGAAGCACTTTTGCAATCACTATAGAGTACTTAAGGAGGAGTTTTTATATCAAAGAATCTGGAAGTTTAGTGAAGATTAATTCAAGGAGAACCAGAATTCTAAGAATAAGATAAATAGTACAATCAGTACTATTTTGTGTGGAAGATGAGGACCACCTCACACGTGTCAAAGCAATAGAGAGTAAGAGGAGTCTTATCTAGAATTCAAATTTGAATTCTCCATTGGATAAGACACACCTCTTCATCTATAAATAGAGGAAGAATTCGGAGGAAACAACAACAACAACCTGAACATTCAAGCATT
>JAPKLY010000178.1:305540-319472 GCA_026898435.1 Prunella vulgaris
TCCCCTTGCTACTATCTCAAAGTCTGAAAGAATATTTACATCGGGCGTAGGGAACGGCCATGGTGTTTCAGCCTGAACTGGTTCAGCAGCCTCCTGCTCAACTCCTCCTTCTTGAGCAGGCTCCACCTGATCCAAACTCTGATAAGTTTCAGCGATGTTAAGGATCATTTGATTAGGATCAGGGGATACAACATCCGGAACAGATGAAATGGGAGCAATTTCAAGAATGGTCTGCGCCTGAGCTGGTTCCCTCTCCGGAGTTGCATGCTGAACAGCTTCTTCAGCAGCCCTCTCTTCCACAAGTTTTTTCTCTCGCTCTTCCACGAGTTTCTTCTCTCGCTCTTCCACGAGTTTCTTCTCTCGCTCTTCCACGAGTTTCTTCTCTCGCTCAGCTGACCCTGAATAGAGAAATTTCAGCTTTTGTTGCTTGGGTCTTGAGGGCTTAGATTTATCCTCCGCTGGCTTTGCTGTATCAGACTCAAAAGACTTGCCTGCCTGAGCCTTGACTCTTTCAGTCATGCTCGCCTGGGCCTTCTTCTTCTGAGTCCGAGGCCTTCTCCTGGTGCCAGCATCATCGGAGTAAGCTCTGAATAGATTGATTTTTGCTGGAATATCGAGTGATTGGGCCTGATCCACATCACCGAGATCCAGGGTCTCCAAGAGCATAGAAATCTTGGTGCCAAAGTGCATCTTGGCCTCGAAAGTCACCTGCCCCTCTGGCGAGTACCGAATTTTGCTGGTCTCAGCCACCAGCATTTGGAGGAAGTAATCCTCCCAGTTAAAGTTGTGCAGAGAGGCGTCCGAGATTGCCATCATCGTATAAAGCTTTGGTCTGGAGATCTGCTCCAATCCTCCGGCAATCCCCATCACTTCCTGACTTGTCAGGTCGAAGAAGTGGCGGTTTTCAGTCCTCAGGACAGATTTATTCAGCCCCGACTTCAGGACGACATCCCCATCACATAAGGACTGGAGAAAGTCCTTCTCATTCCCAAAACCATAATCCACTGGGCTTCGTCCTGAACTGGGAAGATTAAAAACCTCCTTAATCTTCCTCTGGATGTTGAGAGTGACCCATCTCCTGGTCATCTCCTCCTCTCCATCCTTCCCCTTTGAACAGGTGGTCAGGGGTATGCAAGTTTCCCACTCCTGGGACTCCTTGTTCTGCGCCATCTTTAGGTAGAATGCAGCAACAAGTCTTGGGTGGAACATCTGTGGTCTTGCAGTAATGAACTGCCGAAGACCTGCATTATTGAAAAGTTCTTGTACAGGCAAAATGTCGGGGTGGTTAGAAGAAAAATCCCCATAGGGTTCATAATGTATCTCATTCCTTAGATGGAAAAGATTTCCAAAGAAGGAATCTGCAGAAGGAGACGCCATTGAAATAATATGAAGAAATGAAGAGAATCGGGTTTTAGAGAAAATATGTAAGGAAAATATTTAGGTGCATAAAGATTTTAACAACACAATCTTCCCCTATTTATACAAAAATTCGATTTTAATCGGGTAGCTTAGAAAATAATGACCTATGAGATTCAATGGTCAAGATTGAGCAGTGAAAAGCATTTGACTCTTCGGTTTTTCAAAAGTAATTGGTCAAATTTTATCGAAAATTGTTCCCACCCATAGTGCATTAAATGCACATTAGAGCATGTTCGTATTTAATTCAAATAAATTGTATTAAATAATAACCGAATATTAAAACGAATGGCTGGGATCATTTGACAAATTAAATTGATTTGACAATACAGCAAACAGTATAAGGAAAATGCACGCAAGATCAGATGACTAGATAAAAATCAGAAAACATACCAGTCAGTCAGATTTGTATTCTGACTGATACCACTTATTGCACTATCAGGGTGACAAGCCCTGAGTTCTGTGTCCTGAATCTTAGTCAGTCTATACTGATCATCCATTTTATACTGAATGTTCCCCCTACAACCATTCACATTCTCTCTGGGATTCCTTCATCCTGAGTCCATATGAGTTATTCCCCCTGACCTTGTGCATTCTTATCAGAGATTCAGACTGAATCACCTAAGCCTGGGTCAAGGAGTCCTAACTCTACTGATAACTCAACAAACCTGGTTTCAGGCAAAGCCTTAGTTAGGATGTCAGCTCTCTGTTTTTCAGTAAGGACTCTCACCATCCTGATGTCCTTCTTCTCAACATGATCTCTGATAAAGTGATGCCTGATGTCTACATGCTTACACCTTGTGTGTAAGACTGGGTTTTGGGATATGGCAATGGCACTATTATTGTCACAATAAATTGGAACTTCAGTGGCCTCTATTTGGTAGTCTCTCAGTTGTTGTTTCAGCTAAAGAATCTGAGAACAACAACTGCCTGCCGCCATATACTCAGCCTCAGTAGTAGACGTTGCAACACTGGTTTGCTTTTTAGAAAACCAAGAGATCAGTTTACTCCCTAGAAACTGACATGTGCCTGTAGTTGATTTCCTATCAAGTCTACAGCCTCCATAATCAGCATCTGAATAGCCAGTCAGTTCTAGGTTGTCATCAGAGGGATACCAAAGCCCTAGATTGACTGTACCTCTCAGGTATTTCAGTATCTTTTTGGCACTCTCTAGATGACTCTTCTTTGGATCAGACTGATACCTTGCACAAACTCCAACTGCATAAGTGATGTCAGGTCGACTAGCAGTTAGATATAATAAAGATCCTATCAGTGCCCTATATTCAGTCTGATTTACTGAGACTCCTTCTTTGTCAGGATCCAGCTTCTCATTTGTGTTCATGGGAATGCGTGAGACTTTGCTGGACTGAACTCCAAATTTCTGAATCAAGTCCCTCGCATACTTGGACTGATTAATGAAAATTCCGGAGTCAGTTTGCCTGACTTGGAGACCCAGAAAGAAATTCATTTCTCCCATCATTGACATCTCAAATTTCCCAGTCATCAGCTTGGAGAATTTCTCACAAAGCTTCAGATTAGGAGATCCAAATATTATGTCATCCACATAAATCTGAACCAAGAGAATGTCTTCCCCTTCGGTGATCCGGAAGAGGGTCCTGTCCACTGTTCCTTTCACGAACCCGTGGTCTATCAGGAATTGGGATAATGTATCATACCAAGCTCTCGGAGCTTGCTTTAGGCCATAAAGGGCTTTCTTCAGATGGTATACTTTATTACCGATTTCGAATCCAGGAGGTTGCTCAACATACACTTCCTCATTCAGTACACCATTCAGAAAAGCACTCTTTACGTCCATCTGATACACTTTGAATTTCTTGAATGTTGCATAAGCCAGAAACAACCTGATTGCTTCTAATCTTGCGACTGGAGCAAAGGTCTCATCATAGTCGATACCTTCGGCTTGAGAGTAACCTTTTGCTACAAGCCTGGCCTTATTTCTGACAACAACATTCTTCTCATCCCTCTTGTTCTTGAAAACCCATTTGGTGCCAATAACATGTTGACGCCTAGGTCTATCCACTAACTCCCAAACCTGATTCCGCTCAAACTGATTGAGCTCATCCTGCATGGCTAGGATCCAGTTGGGATCAGCTAGAGCTTCTTCTATGCTTGTAGGTTCCTGATCACTCAGGAAGCAACAAAACATAGCGCTTTCACCAAAGGACAACCTCGTCCTGACCCCCTCATTGATATCTCCAATGATATCAGCCAATGAGTGATCATCTAGCCATCGCCTCCTGCTGACTGGAGCACTGGGAGCTACTGATGTTCCATTGCCTGATCCTGAAACATTAGTCTCAATAATAATAGGCAAAGAAGCGGAACGAGCAAGAACAGGGGATACTGAGTCATTTCCTGAGGGTTGACCAATATCAGAGAAATTGTTTCCCCCTACAGTGTTGGACTCAGTAACTGTCTCAGGTGCAGAAGCATCATCACCGACAGTACGTACCTCAGGTTGAGTCTGTCCTTCCGTCTGAGACTCAACATTTTCCGAGGCAGGGACTTGCTGAGGGTTGGCCTGAAGTCCATCCTGATCTTCATCATCATCGTCCCATCCCTTGGGAGCACTGACAAGTTTGATCTTGAATTCAGGATTCTTCAGACTCAACCTTGTTACCCTTTTGGTAATTCCCTCAGTGTCAGGACTTGGAACCTGTTTCCTATGCACTGATGCAGTCTCATCAAACACAACATGAGGTGTTTCCTCCACACAAAGGGTCCGACAGTTATACACCCTGAAAGCTTTACTGACTGAGGAGTATCCTAAGAAAACTCCCTCATCAGATTTGCTATCAAAGGCTTTCAGCTGGTCTTTCCTATTGTTCAGGATGAAACACTTACACCCAAAGATATGGAAATAAGAGATGCGAGGCTTCCTCTTGTTCCAAGTTTCATAGGGTGTCTGAGCGTGTTGATTGTTCAGCATAGATGGGTTCTGAGTGTAGCAAGCAGTGTTGATTGCTTCAGCTCAGTACTTCTTGGGCAGTCCTGATTCAGCCAACATGGTCCTGGCAGCTTCCTTCAGGGTTCGATTCCTTCTTTCAGCTACCCCATTCTGCTGAGGGGTCCTGGCTGCAGAAGTCTCATGACCTATACCATGGTTAGTACAAAAGTCAGTTATAATAGAGTTTATAAACTCGGTTCCTCGATCTGATCGGATCCTGACTATGCTCTGACCCTGTTCAGTACTCAATTGCTTGAGTAACTCTGGAAGCTTGACCTGAGTCTCCTTTTTGTTCAGCAAGAAAATAACCCATGTGTACCTGGAATAATCATCAACAACAACAAGGGTATATTTCCTACCATTTATGCTGACAGGAGTTACTGGACCAAAGAGATCCATGTGCAGGAGCTGAAGCACTCTGTCAGTAGAGAAGGCTTCCTTCACCTTGAATGAGGCTTTGGTTTGCTTGCCTTCCTGACATGCTCCGCACACGTGGTCTTTGCTAAAAACTTCATTAGGCAGACCATCTACAAGAGAAAGTCTAGAGATTTTGTTAATAATCTTGAAGTTTAAGTGACTCAGACGTTTATGCCAAAGCCAACTGAGCTCAGAGGAGCTCTTAGCGACCAGACAGGTTTCAGGAGGGCTGCTCTTGAAGTCTGCAAAATATACATTGCCCCTTCTGACATCTGTAATCAGAACTTGTAGTGTAGATTTGTCCTTCACAAGACACATGTTAGATGTAAATTCTACACTATATCCTCGGTCACAGAACTGACTAACCGAGAGTAAGTTATGTCTCAGTCCTTCAACATATGATACATTCATTACACGGACAGAGTTAATAACAAGGGTTCCGAATCCTCTGGTGAAACCCTTAGAGTTATCACCAAAGGTTACATGCGGGCCTTCTTGAGCTACATTATCCTGAAGGAGATCACGAAATCCGGTCATGTGCCTGGAACATCCTGAGTCCAAGTACCAGTCCTTCATCAGATCCTCCTTCCTCTTCTTGTAGCCCGCAGTGACCTGAAAAGAATCAGGCCTCAGGTACCCATCTCGTATTGGGTCCTACTGAGTCAGTCATACCCTTCGGGATCCAGATTTGTTTAACAATTCTGATAGCATCAGAAGAGTAAACCTGTTTCCCTGAAATATCAACATACACAGTTCTCTTCTTCCTTTGTGCCTGGGAAGTTGAGAGTGTATGGGTGTCAGCCTGAGATACAGGAGCCCTATATTGATTTCTGGGGGTGGGCCTCCTGTTCCTCCTTGGCCTGGGTGCATTGGGCTGAGTTTGATCCCTAGAAGGAGCAGCTCGGGCCTGACCTTTTGGCACTTGAGGTCTAGCCTGAGTGTTTCTGGAGTCAGGTCTCCTTTGCCTTTCAGAGGCCACCTGGTTTGTCCTTCTCCTTTGAGGATTAGGACGCTCCTGATGGGCTCTGTGCCCTGTCTGAGGGATCTGGACCTCAGTAATCCTTGGCCTTGCCTAAGGCCTCCTCTGTCCTGAGTTTCTTCTGCTCTGAACATTTCTAGGCTGGGCCTGAGAAGTGCTGGGAGCAGAATTTTTCCCAGATTGAGGATTCCTAGGCTGAGCCTTGGATTTCCCTTGATCTGTCTTCCCTGACTCAGGATGAGGAGCCTTGGCCTTTCCCTTAGGTTTTGGCCTAGGATCCACAGTCCTTTGCCTGACAGGTTCAGCAGGCATTTTCTCCTTCCCTTTGCCTTTATTCTGATGAGCAACACTTGAGCTCTTGTCATCAGTTAGGACAGGGACAAACTTCTTCTGAGAGTTGCTCCCTGAGGCACCTCTCTTTTTCTTGCCCTTTGGGTCTTTTGAGGCATCGTAGCCTAACCCAGCTTTAGCACCATTAGTCAGCTGAGAGAAACTTGTCAACTCATCAACCACTTGGGTAGATGTGTATAACTTCTTCAGCTTAACTTCAAGATGCCCAGTTGTTTCTTTCAGGGCCTCAATTTCAGAGGTGTATTGAAGCACCAACTCTTCATGAGCTTTCTCCTTTGAGATCAGCTCAAGATCCCAAGCAGTTTGCTCAGCACAAATGCGAGCTTGCCACTCAGTTTCGAACATCACTCTCAGAGCAATTCGCTCAATCATCAGTTGTTCCTGAGCAAGGAACAGATTCGTGTCACGAGTCTCAATCAGCGAGCTGATTACACCCTTCAGTCTTTCTACCTCCAGTGGAGCTTCATCATGCTTGTTCCGAGCATGAAGTAGCTCTTCCTGAAGATGTACTAATCTGAGGGCTTCTTCAGTATCTCTTACTCTGAGAGACTCAGTTAACCGATCGTTCTCCTCACTCAGATGTGCATTCACATCCACTGTGTGAGTATGAGTCTCCTGCAGCCTTGAGAAGTCAACCATCAATTGCTCTATGGCGAGCTGAAGGTCGAGTTCTCCTGCTGAATCTAAGCTAAGCTCAGGTGAGTGATCAGGAGAAGAGGCAAAAGAACATACCTCGTCATCTGCCATCAGGCAGAGGTCATCATACTCTTCATCGGAGAAGAGTTCAGGGGACTGGCGTCCTGGGCCATCTAAATCTGAGGAGTCCTCAGCAAGCAACGCTCTCCGGTCTGATGCCCTGAGCTCTCTCTTGGCTCTCCGATCTTCTCGCTCACGAGCACTGAGCTCCTGACAATCATACTGATAGTGTCCGGTCTTTTTGCAGTGGTAGCACTGATCTACATCAGAAGCAAACTTCTTGTCAGTGTACCTTTTATCAGATGATTCCCTCCTGCTCCCTGATGATCGTTCAGGTTTGGAGCTGGATCTTCTGGGCACATCATCTCTCCTCTTCTCATCTCTTCGTCTCTCAGGCTCGTTGCGATCCCTCCTGGAATCTGAACCCCTCCTTTCTTCTCTTCGGGGGCTAGATCTCCTGGGACTGGAGTACCTGCGATCACGGGTGCCTGCCGAAATGAGAGTTCAGTTTCTCGAATCGCCGTGCCATCAGGCTGTACTCCAAGGCTAGTTCATCTTTGTTCATGTCCTTCAGAGACTTGGAGCCAGATCCAGCCTCAGGCTCAGGAGTAGCTTTAAGAGCCACGCTCTTTTCTTTTTCAGGAGTCTTCTCCTCACTAACTTCCTCACTGACAGCACCCTTCTTCCTCTTATCGAGGTCAAATTCTAGAGCCTTCAACTCTGAGAATAGGTGAGAGTAAGGAATGTTTGTAAAGTCCTGAGTATTCTTTAACAAGATTACTCCTGTGTCCCATCTTTCAGGGAGACAATTTAGGATTTTAGAAGACACCTCCCTCTTGGGAAACTCCTTCCCAAGGGTTGCTAGCTCGTTCATCATCTTAATGAACCGAGCTTCCATCTGATCGATGGATTCACCCTCTAGCATCCGGAAGGCTTCGAACTTCCTAATTGCAAGGTCTCTCTTGTTCTCCTTGATCTTTTCTGATCCCTCACTCATTTCCCTCAAGGTATCCCAGATCTCCTTAGCTGTCCTCAGGTGCATAAGTTTGACCGAATTCTTGTAAGAAACGGTGTGGAGTATAATGTTCTTAGCAACATTATCCAGTCCGATTTGCTTAATCTGATCAGAATTAAGCGCGGACCTCTCCACCTCTTCATCTCCGGCGGCTGGAACAGGTACATTGCCAGCAACGGGCCAGGTCGTCTGAAGATTTCTCATAAATTTGATTGGGCCATGCTCAATCACCTGTGGCATCTGATCATGGATAGAGTAGAGATGTGCAAGTACCCTGAATTTCCAATATTCATAATTGTCAATAGAGAACTCAGGAAGATTGCCCTCGAGGCATTTAGAACCGGATGCCATGATATGCAGTTTTTCAGAAACAAGATCAGTTCAGTAGACCACCAAAAGTTTCTCCTCAGAAACTGTTGGTAAACAAAGTCAGTGATCTTTTGAACCACTGGTCTGATACCACTTGTTGGTCCCGAAACGAGTATAATCAGTGTATGGGGGGGGGAATACACTGATGTCAGATTTTTCTGAAAGACTCAGAAAAATGCTCTAACACACTCAGTCAGGATTTCCTGAAGTACTCAGTATGTTGAAGGTCCACAGGGGCAGCAGGGACAGTTCAGTAACGAGTCAGATAAGCTGAGTATGAGTAAAGTGCTTGGAAGCTCAGTAGAGATAATAAACCTACTGACCGCTTGGAAGCAAGTCAGTTGGACTACTATCTCAGTGAGTCAGAGTGGGTGCGAAAAGTGAGCCCTTAGATTCTACTCGTTTTTAGTTTCTGAAAACATTTTCTCTGAGTTTGCTTAGTAAACTGGTGGTTAAGGCTGAGTACACAGTGTTAAGATTCAGGATGATTGATTCAGTCCTGAATAGAAAAGTGATGCAGGATGTTCAGTTTATTATGATGACAGTTATGATCCTGAACAGAACAGTAAATCAGCACACATGGGACTTTTTAACGTGGTTCGGAGATAACCAACTCCTACGTCCACGACCTGATTTAACAGGAAGCTATCCTCAAAACTTTGAGGATAGGTGCTTGGGTTTTACGTGCCAAGGGACACGAGTAGCCAACTTCCACTCTTAGGAATTGACCCCTGGGCGTTTTACAAGTCACAGTCCTTCTAACCAACCAATCTCACACCTTGAGTGGTTTGGTATTCTGGTTTCCAACTAAGATAGCTCTAGCAATACAAAACAGTGCTAAATAATAGAGCTATCGATCTAAGCAAATACAGAGAGAATCCTACTACAACACTAGGGAAATTTAATTGCAGAGTGTTGTTTATGGTATGCTTTGAATGCTTGGATTCTTGAGAGTTTTCTCTTGGAAATTTCCCGTTAACCTTGAATGGGTGCAAGACTCTCCATATTTATAGGCAAGATTCAAAATAGATCCGTTGGAGGAGATCAAATCAAATCTTTCCTATTTTAGGTAGATTGCAGGCTAGAAATATTGTTTGACCTACACGCCATGCTTATTCTGGCAAGTTATCATATCACCTGCAACTTTTTGAGACGCATTAAATGCCGCATTAAATGCTGTGCAGACTCCGTGCATGCGTGTCAAAAGATCATTGGCTCTCCATTATAACGGCTAGTTGACCTTCAGACATTTGTCCTTCCTCGTACATTCAATGCTCTGAGTCTCTTGTTAATAACTTAGTCTGAACGTGTGTCTTAATGGAGTCTTGCTGACATTCTCTTTGTCTCTTGTCCCATAGCATAAATAACCTTTTGCTTTGGACTTACATGGTTCAGGTGATCTGAACCACGGCCTGAGTCAGGTCCTATGTGCATTCAGCACAGCCTGATGGGTTATTCAGCCCAGTATGTGTAACCTTTTTGCTTCGGGCTTACAGGATTCAGGTGAACTGAACCAAGGCCTAAGTCAGGTCTTCAGTGCATTCAGCACAGCCTGATAGGTGACACTTACTCTTCACTGACTAACTTCTGTCCTGAGTATGCTTAGTGTACTCAGTAGAAACATCAGCCAATGGTACTTCAGGATTGACTTCAGGATGAATCAGCAGGCTTCGATCTTCAGCTTCAGAACAGACAATCTTCAGCAAGACTGACTGACTCCTTCAGGAAGGTTTACACTTCAGACTTCAATAAATTGGGTCGACTCCAATATTCCTCAGTCTTCAGCATGGTCCTCCTGTACTGAATCTCTAACCTAACTATCCTGAATTATTTTATCCTGAACAACTATACTTAGGCAAATTCATCAGGGGTTTTGGGATCTAATCAAAACACTCAGATTGTCCCAACATGGACTCGCTCGAGCGGCGCGTCCGAGTGCTATCCTTCACACGTCCGAGCGCAGCCTGCGATTTGCACACCTTCGAGGGTAATTTTGTCCTTTCGCACGTTTAATGAGGGATATAATGGACCAAGCATATGGAACACTATAAATACTCAAGGATCAGATTCTCAAAGACATCATTATCATTATCATAATCTTCATAATTCCAAGTTCTTAGATTAGTCTAGAGAGAGAATTATGTAGTTACTTAGTGTGTTATTAATTA
This sequence comes from Prunella vulgaris, assembly GCA_026898435.1. NCBI lineage: Eukaryota > Viridiplantae > Streptophyta > Magnoliopsida > Lamiales > Lamiaceae > Prunella > Prunella vulgaris. Next base: position 315,920 of record JAPKLY010000178.1, read on the forward strand.
GATTCAATCTTCTTTCTTCAATAACTTTTGATCCATCTATTGGATCTTTAATCCGTTTGTTCCATTAGCTTAGTCTCGTTATTAGCTACGATTCTACTGTTCGATTTATGTTTTCAAGCTTTGGATCAAGAGTTAGCATTTTGGAGGTTTGTAGATTGTATTCAATTTCTCCACATATGGTAAGATTTCCTTTAATTCTCTTGTTTTAGTTAATATTCATGATGATTAGATTGTTAATTGTTGTTTTGTTCCATCAATTAGCCATGGGCTAATATCCTTGTTGCATGGTTGTATGAATACTATGGTGAATTTAGTCTCTTGTTAATCCTATGTATGAATTAGTGATCTTGATGGATTAGTTCTCTTATTAATGATTTGTATGAATGCTTGGGATGTTTAATTGGATTGTATGAGCCTATATGAGTTAGCAATAATATGAGAATTGAGCTAAGAACTTTATGCATACCAAGTGTTTGATATTTGGCTTGTATGACCAATGAGAATTGCATATTAGCCTAGACCTCTTAATTAGAGTATTGAGAGTTGTAGAGAGATCTAAACACCTAATAGAGCACTTTAGCTTGTGTTATTAGAGAGATCTAGACACTAGTTGGCTTGACTAAGACACCAAGAGACATTTTGCATGCTAGTATGGATAGAATATTAGAGGAACCATAGTAGGATTATTTCCATGTACACACCACACTTGCTCACTTCCTAGAGGTGATAGTTAGCTTTTACTTTACTTTGTGAAGTAGATAAAAAACATGATCTTTTTCTTGCTTTCCTAGCTATCCACCTTTGTGAATACTCAATACTTGCTTGATATCGCATTGTTTCCCCGTGTTCGATATTTAACTTGGTTAACTTGCCATGATAACAATGATCACGTACACTTGCGTGGAAATCATACACGATTTTGACAAACAAGTTTTTGGCGCCGTTGCCGGGGAAACGATCACTTTGTTGAGCTTGTATTGATGTTTACTTTGTTTTTCTTTGATTATTCTTGGTGAGTGTTGATACTTGCTTATTTTTTGTAGGAGTGAACTCTATTGAGATGTACGAATACAACCATTGCTCGTATTCCCCACAAGACACATATCCTCCTAATTCCTACACGCATCAACCTTACCCATATCAACCATCACCTCCACAAGAAGATCCTTATCCTCCTATACCTTGCCATCATGTAGAAGCTCCTCAAAGCCATATTAATGATACTCTAGCTTGCATCCTCAATCAACTCGAAGAAATTCAAGGGGAGGATGAAAGGCGCTTTGAGGAGACCAATGTGAAGTTTGATGAAATTCTCAAATCTCAAGGAGATCAAATCAAGAGCTTAGAGCTCCAATTGGAGCAATTGACCCAACAAGCCCATGAGATTTGTTAAACGTCATATCAAGATTCCTACACTCCTTACCAAGATACATGCTCCTACACTCCATACCCTCATATGCCCTTACATCAAGAAGACACATCTTCAAGCTATGAGGAAGACATTTTAGCTCAAATTCTCAAGAAATTGGAAGAAATGAGAATGGAAGATGAAAGGTACTTTGAGGAGACAAATAATAATTTTGATAAAATTTGCAAAGCTCAACGTGACCAATTCAAGGACTTGGAGTTCCAAATGGAACAATTGGCTTGGAGTGTGAGAATGGAGAAGTTAGAGCTCTACTTGGAGTAATTAAGCACCCAAGCCAATGAGACTTGTGAGGAGGAAGATGGGGGTAATCTAGATGATGAAGAAGAAGGGAATGTGGAAGATGAAGATGATGATCATCATAAGGAGAAGAAAGCTCTTTCTTTACGAGATTGTCTAAATGCTCAAATTTTTATTAATCCTTCTAATGTGTACATTGATTATGAGATTCCTATTATTGTTGATGATATTGGTTATAATTATCCTCATGCTATATTGATTAGGGATCGAGAAGAAGAGAAGGATGGACTAGAAGAGCAAAGAGAAGAAAAGAAAGAGGATGAGGAAGAGGATGATTGTGATGATCATGATGAATACAAGGACCTTTATGATTTCTTTGAATTTGATAAGAAGATTCTCTACAATGATGAGTTTAAGGAGATTAAAGAGTATTGTGTTCAAGAAGCTTTCTATCTTAAGAGTTTCACTAACCCTCTTATTAATTCTTTTGATCATGATATTAATCCTCTCTATGATGATAAAGAATATGATACTTCCTTTGTTTGCATTGATAGGAATCAAAATCAAGAAGTGGAGGATAAGGAAGGAGAAGATTCAAGAGGCGGAAAAGAGAAAGGACAAGAAGAGGAAGATGAAGGTCCACTCATGGACATGAACTTCATTGAAGAAGAACAACAAAATGAAGTGGAAGAGGAACCTACAATTAAAATGAGCATTTCTCTACCCTTGGACTCTTCTACTTGTGCTTTATTTGATAATGTTGTTTATTGTGAATTTGTCTTACCTCTTGAATTGATTAATGATAAGATTGAATTGAAAATCCTCTTGAAAATCTTTGATAGTAGAAAATGGGGGTGGATTAGGTTGAGGAGAAAAGAAGAGAATTATGCTTGTGCTTATAAGTTCAAATAATAAGGAAATTAGGTGTATGGGATAGAAATCATACTTGTTTCTTTAATTATAATGCTATGAGATTAGAGTTGGATGGGAAGAAGGACATATATCCTTGGCCATTTAGCTAACATTGGTGTCGTCCGACTAGAGGACGTTAAATCCAAGCGCTAGATGGGAGGCAACCCATCCAAAAATGTTTCTTGCTTATTAGGTTTGCTTTGTAGTTTAGATAGTGTTATTTGTTTTGATTTGTTTCATATGAGGTAGTGTATTTTCTTACCTTGGTTGATGCATGTGATTTATCCTAGTTTGGGGGTGTTGCCTCTTGGTTTATATAGTTTTTTCTTGGTTATGGAGCTTATATATGCATTAGTTGGTTCATTGATTCATTGCAAATCCTATTTTCATCACTCTTTTCCAAACTTTTAGGATCCTTGATCCGGAAAAGTTTGTGGGGGGGGGGGTGTTCGTTCTTCAAATTTTGGATTTGCAATGATAATTGATGTGATTTGTGAGCTTTAGAAAGGTGTTGAGGAGAATTTTCTCTCACTTGGCAAAGAAGGACATTTTCGTGTAAGTGGCAAGTCACTCTCCTATACTTAATCCCAACTCAAGGTATGTCTTTACACTTATCTCTCCTTATTTGTTTCTATTCCTAGGTTTAGTTTGCTTGATTTTAGATTGCTACATTGAGCTTTGTTGGTCCCGAAACGAGTATAATCAGTGTATGGGGGGGAATACACTGATATCAGATTTTTCTGAAAGACTCAGAAAAATGCTCTAACACGCTCAGTCAGGATTTCCACAGGGGCAGTAGGGACAGTTTAGTAACGAGTCAGATAAGCTGAGTGTGAGTAATGTGCTCGGAAGCTCAGTAGAGATAACAAACCTACTGACTGCTCGGAAGCAAGTCAGTTGGACTACTATCTCAGTGAGCTAGAGTACGTGCGGAAAGTGAGCCCTTAGTTTCTACTCGTTTTAGTTTCTGAAAAC
>JAPKLY010000178.1:319482-334909 GCA_026898435.1 Prunella vulgaris
AGTTTGCTCAGCACAAAGGCGAGCTTGCCACTCAGTTTCGAACATCACTCTAAGAGCAATTCGTTCAATCATTAGCTGTTCCTGAGCGAGAAACATATCAGTGTCACGAGTCTCAATCAGCGAGCTGATTACACCCTTCAGTCTTTCTACCTCCAGTGGAGCTTCATCATGCTTGTTCCGAGCATGAAGCAGCTCTTCCTGGAGATGTACTAATCTGAGAGCTTCCTCAGTATCTCTTACTCTGAGAGACTCGGTTAACCGATCGTTCTCCCCACTCAGTTGTGCATTCACATCCATTGTGTGAGTATGAGTCTCCTGCAGCCTTGAGAAGTCAACCATCAATTGCTCTAGAGCGAGCTGAAGGTCGAGTTCTCCTGCTGAATCTGAGCTAAGCTCAGGTGCGTGATCAGGAGATGAGGCAGAAGAACATACCTGATCATCTGCCATCAGGCAGAGGTAATCATACTCCTCATCGGAGAAGAGTTCAGGGGACCGATGTCCTGGGCCGTCTGAATCTGAGGAATCCTCAGCTAGCAATGCTCTTCAGTCTGATGCCCTGAGCTCTCTCTTGGCTCTCCGATCCTCTCGCTCACGAGCACTGAGCTCCGGACAATCATACTGATAATGTTCGGTCTTCTTGCAGTGGTAGTACTGATCTACATCAGAAGCAAACTTCTTATCAGTGTACCTTTTATCAGATGACTCCCTCCTGCTCCCTGATGATATTTCAGGTTTGGAGCTGGATCTTCTGGGCTCATCATCTCACCTCTTCTCATCTCTGAGCCGCTCAGGCTCATTGCGATCTCTCCTGGAATCTGAACCCCTCCTCTCTTCTCTTCGGGGGCTCGATCTCCTGGGGCTGGAGTACCTGCGATCACGACTATCAGTATAAAATTTCTTATACCTTCCGAATCGAGAGTTCAGTTTCTCAAAACGTCGCGCCATCAGGCTGTATTCCAAGGCCAGCTCATCTTTGTTCATGTCCTTCAGAGACTTAGAACTAGATCCAGCCTCAGGCTCAGGAGTAGCTTTAAGAGCCACGCTCTTTTCCTTTCCAGGAGTCTTCTCCTCACTGACTTCCTCACTGACAACACCCTTCTTCTTCCTCTTATCGAGGTCGAATTCCAGAGCCTTTAACTCTGTGAATAGGTGAGAGCGAGTAATGTTGGTGAGATCCTGAGTGTTCTTCAACAAGATCACTCCTGTGTCCCATCTTTCAGGGAGACAGTTCAGGATTTTTGAAGACACCTCCCTCTTGGGAAACTCCTTCCTAAGAGTTGCGAGCTCGTTCATCATCTTAATGAACCGAGCTTTCATCTGATCGATGGACTCTCCCTCTAACATCCAGAAGGCCTCAAACTTCCTGATTGCAAGATCTCTCTTGTTCTCCTTGATCTTTTCTGATCCCTCACTCATCTCCCTCAAGGCATCCCAGATCTCCTTTGCAGTCCTAAGATGCATGAGCCTGACAGAATTCTCGTAAGAAATGGTGTGGAGTATAATGTTCACAGCAACATTATCCAGTCCGATTTGCTTAATCTGATCAGAGTTAAACGCGGACCTCTCCACTTCTTCATCTCCGGCAGCTGGAACAGGAACATTGCCAGCACCAGGCCAGGTCGTCTAAAGATTCCTCATGAATTTGATCGGACCCTGCTCAATCACCAGAGGCATCTGATCATGGATGGAATAGAGATGTGCAAGTACCCTGAGTTTCCAATAGTCATAATTGTCAATAGAGAATTCAGGAAGATTGCCCTCGAGGCGTTTAGAACCGGATGCCATGATATGCAGTTTTCAGAAATAAGATCTGTTTAGTAGACCACCAAAAGTTTCTCCTCAGAAACTGTTGGTAAGCAAAGTCAGTGGTCTTTTGAACCACTGCTCTGATACCACCTGTTGGTCCCGAAACGAGTATAATCAGTGTATGGGGGGAATACACTGATATCAGATTTTTCTGAAAGACTCAGAAAAATGCTCTAACATGCTCAGTCAGGATTTCCTGAATTACTCAGTATGCTGAAAGTCCACAGGGGCAGCTGGGACAGTTCAGTAATGAGTCAGATAAGCTGAGTGTGAGTAATGTGCTCGGAAGCTCAGTAGAGATAACAAACCTACTGACTGCTCGGAAGCAAGTCAGTTGGACTACTATCTCAGTGAGCTAGAGTACATGCGGAAAGTGAGCCCTTAGTTTCTACTCGTTTTAGTTTCTGAAAACATTTTCTCTGAGTTGCTTAGTAAACTGGTGGTTAAGGCTGAGTGCACAGTATTAAGATTCAGAATGATTGGTTCAGTCCTGAATGTAAAAATAATGCAGAATGTTCAGTTTAATATGATGACAATTATGATCCTGAACAAGAAAGTAAATCAGCACACAGGGGACTTTTTAACGTGGTTCGGAGATAACCAACTCCTACATCCACGGCCTGATTTAACAGGAAGCTATCCTCAAAACCCTGAGGATAGGTGCTTGGTTTTACGTGCCAAGGGACACAGATAGCCAACTTCCTCTCTTAGGAACTTACCCCTGGGCATTTTACAAGTCCCAGTCCTTCTAACCAACTAATCTCACACCCTGAGTGGTTTGGTATTCTGGTTTCCAACTAAGATAGCTCTAGCAATACAAAACAATGCTAAATATTAGAGCTATCGATCTAAGCAAATACAGAGAGAATCCTACTACAACACTAGGGAAATTTAATTGCAGAGTGTTGCTTATAGTATGCTTTGAGTGCTTGGATTCTTGAGAGCTTTCGCTTGGAAATTTCCCGTTAGCCTTGAATGGGTGCAAGGCTCTCCATATTTATAGGCAAGATTCAAAATAGATGCGTTGGAGGAGATCAAATCAAATCTTTCCTATTTTAGGGTGGTTGCAGACTAGAAGTACTGTTTGACCTAATCGTCATGCTTATTCTGGCAAGTTTGTCCCATCGCCTGCAACTCTGAGACGCATTAAATGTCGCATTAAATGTTGTGCAGACTCCGTACACACGTGTCGAAAGATCATTGGCTCTCTGTTCTAACGGCTAGTTGACTTTTAGACATTTTTCCTTCCTCGTACATTCAATACTCTGAGTCTCTTGTACATAACTCAGTCTGAATGTTTGTCTCATTGGAGTCTTACTGACATTCTCTTTGTCTCTTGTCCCATAGCGTGAATACCCTTTTGCTTTGGACTTATATGATTCAGGTAAACTGAATCAACGCCTAACTCAGGTCTTATGTGCATTCAGCACAGCCTGATAGGTTACATTTACTCTTCACTGACTAAGTTCTGTCCTGAGTACGCTTAATGTATTTAGAAACATCTGCCAATGGTACTTCAGGATAGGCTTCGTTCTTCAGCTTCAGTTCAGGCAATCTTCAGCAGACTGACTCAGACTTCTTCAGACTTCAGTAAATTGGGTCGACTCCAATATTCTTCAGTCTTCAGTACGTTCCTCCTGAACTGAATTCCTAACCTAACTGTCCTGAACTTATACAATCCTGAACAACTGTACTTAGGCAGATTCATCTGGGGTTTTGGGATCTAATCAAAATATTCAGATTGTTCCAACAAGCTTGATTGATTCTTGTTGTATTGTGCTTTGATTGAGTGCATTGCATGATCTTTACTTCACTTTGCCAAACTTTTTAGACCCATGGTCCAAAAAAGTTTTGGGGGGGTGTATTCATTTCGTAAATCTCATTGCAATGCTATGCTTATGTTGATTCTTAGTGTTCCTATGATGTTTTGGACCTTACCCTTGTATGATAATTCATTTTTGCTTGATTGATTGTCATTTTGTTGATAGTTTAGAGTGATGGATGCATGAGATAGTCTTATGATTGTGTGGATGTTGTTCATAGTTCATATTAGATGTAGTGGACTTATCACTTGATACTTGTTTTGTCTTTGTTGTTATGGATTCTGTGATTCTTGAGATTTTGATGATTTGAGTAATTTTGATATGATATGAGTCATGATCACCTTTAACCCGTGAGGTTTTGAGTCATTTATTCCCGTTTCAATCTTGAACGGATGATATTCTTTGATGTGAGTTCCACACATGTGTATTATACTATAGAACTTGGCTTGGGTCTTGTTCGAGGCTACATTAGATGAAGAGTTTGCATGATATAATTTGAGGTATTTCTTTGATATATATTGAGTCACTTTGCCCTATGAGCCTACCATTGATATTATGATCCATTGTTTATCATTTTTAAGCCTATAGACCTTTCCTTTGGCTAACCACACTTTAAGCCATTTTCCTTCCTTTTTGGAACTCTCTTGTTCCTGTGATTAGTAGAGTGAAAAGAAGGAAGGAAGATTGGTGATTTGATGAAGAACTTGGTGGCCTTAGTTGAAAGATATTCAAGTATGCATGGATTGATGTGAAAAGAAGGTTCAAAAGCAAGTGCTTGCAAGGAATGAAAAAGGTTGACTTTTTACAAAAATATGGTCAAGTTTGTTGTGAGTATGATCACAACTTGTAAAAAGGGGAAGAATGATCTTTGAAAAGTGTGATTTTGAAAGAGCATGAAGAGTATGTGCAACATTGCATGAAGATATGATCTCTACTTTGATTCCTTCTATGCTTTACTAATCATACTTAGTCACTTTTATCCATATGTTCCTTCCCTACCAAAGAGCCAACACTACAACCTTAAGAAAGTCCTCATTGATGTGTGAATGATTTTTCATTTCAAGTGGTGGAGAATGTAAACTTGAGCCAAGCTTATGGTAGTGTGTGTATGTGGTGTGATGATTGAGTGAACCTATACACTTGAGGGTTGAGTTAAACACTTATCTTGTGAGGATCTTGACTCATTGATTTGATATCTTGCTTATTGATTCATTGTTGATGGTTGATTAGATGAGATTACATGCTACATTTTCTTGACATTGAGTGATACTTTCATGGCATTTGATATTGTGCTTGATGCTTCATTGATACAATTATTCCCCTATCTTATCGCTTCGTTGCTCGAGGACGAGCAACAATCTAGTTTGGGGGTATGATTAGGGTCATAATTGCATCTTTTAGCATCCAATTCTATATGTTTTTTATGAGATTATAATCATATTTGACCCTAATATAGTATTGACCCTTTGTTGGCAAGAAAGTGTGCTTTATAGGTGAAAACGAGCAAAAATGAGGAATTCCCGATTATAGGACGCCAAATGATGGGATCCGAGCTCATGGAGATGTTTATAATACTCAATCGGACACCCTAGGAAGATCGGACGAGCCGTGGGATCGAAAACATAAAAGTCAAAAATCGGACGTCGAGGTTGAACTACGGTCGAGCGCACCATAGCTCATGGTCGAGCACAGTGAAGAAAGCGGTCGAGCAGAATTCACCTAGACAAGTTGGTGCACCACCGTTCGACCACCAACATGGACTCGCTCGAGCGGCGCTTCCGAGTGCCGTCCTTCACACGTCCGAGCGTATTCTGCAATTTGCACACCTTCGAGGGCAATTTCATCCTTTTGCGCGTTTAATGAGGGATATAATGGACCAAGCATGTGGAGCACTATAAATACTCAAGGATCAGATTCTCAAAGCCATCATTATCATTATCATAATCTTCATAATTCCAAGTTCTTAGATTAGTTTAGAGAGAGAATTAGGTAGTTACTTAGTGGGTTCTTAATTAGATTCAATCTTCTTTCTTCAATAACTTTTGATCCATCCATTGGATCTTTAATCCGTTTGTTCCATTAGCTTAGTCTCGTTATTAGCTACAATTCTACAATTCGATTTATGTTTTCAAGCTTTGGATCAAGAGTTAGCATTTTGGAGGTTTGTAGATTGTATTCAATTTCTCCACATATGGTAAGATTTCCTTTAATTCTCTTGTTTTAGTTAATATTCATGATGATTAGATTGTTAATTGTTGTTTTGTTCCATCAATTAGCCATGGGCTAATATCCTTGTTGCATGGTTGTATGAATACTATTGTGAATTTAGTCTCTTGTTAATCCTACGTATGAATTACTGATCTTGATGGATTAGTTCTCTTATTAATGATTTGTATGAATACTTGGGATGTTTAATTGGATTGTATGAGCCTATATGAGTTAGCAATAATATGAGAATTGAGCTAAGAACTTTATGCATACCAAGTGTTTGATATTTGGCTTGTATGACCAATGAGAATTGCATATTAGCCTAGACCTCTTAATTAGAGTATTGGGAGTTGTAGAGAGATCTAAACACCTAATAGAGCACTTTAGCTTGTGTTATTAGAGAGATCTAGACACTAGTTGGCTTGACTAAGACACCAAGAGACCTTTTGCATGCTAGTATGGATAGGATATTAGAAGAACCATAGTAGGATTACTTCCATGTATACACCACACTTGCTCACTTCCTAGAGGTGATAGTTAGCTTTTACTTTGCTTTGTGAAGTAGATAGAAAACATGAACTTTTTCTTGCTTTCCTAGCTATCCACCTTTGTGAACACTCAATACTTGCTTGATATCGCATCGTTTCCCTGTGTTCAATATTTATCTTGGTTAAATTGCCACGACAACAACGATCACGTACACTTGCGTGGAAATCATACACTATTTTGGCAAACATCCCTCACACACTTTACTATTTCTACTTTGATTAGATATCTCTTTGCGAGGTTTGTAACTCTTTGTGAGTTTTTATATTCTTAGTGAAGTAATTATGTTAGAAGTATTCTCTTTTTTAGAATAGAATTCTGAGTTTTTATTCATAAATAAGGTTATAAAAACCCCAAAAAATCATAAATAAGGTTTTCATATGAAGAACATGAGGGTGAATTGATCCATTTATAAATTAGGAAAACAAAACAAAATGGTATTATGGTTTTTAAAATATATTTTAAAATGAAAAAAATTAAGTGTGGGAGTAGAGTAATTAAAAATGGGGGGGGGGGGGAGAGAATATTTGTGTCCTTAATTTTAGGATACAAACATAGAATTTTTAATTTTGTCTTTAAAGTTGAACTAGTTTTTTTACCCTCCCATGTCTATAATATTTATTAAAAAAATAATTTGAGTTATATTAATATTACTATTGTCTTATAATATGCATAAATTTAAAAATTATAATATCAAGTATTAATCTTTTTATATATTATTTTCTTTGTCACAAAAAATACTGCACAATGCACTATTAAACAATAACAAAAACCGATAAATTGTATTTCATTTTATTAATAATTATAAAAACAATCTTTCCTTTATTTAATTAACTTAAAATAAACAACACACCTTCATCAAATATTATTTTATATATATAACATTTTAAGTCAACTCTCACAAAAATTTCTAAAAATTCAACTCTGTTTTATAAGAGGAAGATGAAGAGGAAGATGACGATGAAGAAGAAGATGAAAATGATGTCCATTAAGATTAATTTCAATTTGTAGCTTGCAGATTATTTTTAATATTAAAATAGTGACATTAAAATTAATTTGTGCATCTAGTAAATATACATACATATATATATATAATTACAAATAAATTAAATTTTTGCATTAAATACTTGGAAGAAAAAATATATAAGAAATTAAATTAGCGTCCGACAAAACGGTCGCTATTATTAAAATTAAATTAGTGATCGTCTAAGCAGTCACTATATTTAAAATATGTTAATTAATTTTAGAAAACAAAAAAATAACCACGCGCAGGCAAAAATTTTAATAAACACTTAGTGACCACCTTAGACGGTCGCAAATATAAAATTAAATTTAAAAATAAAATAGCGACCGCCTGCAAAACCACATCATATGACTAATTTATGGGAAATGGTTAATTTATTCGGTTATGCGAAACGTGGTGCACGACCGCTGTGTAATTTTTGTATGACTATATATACCTTCTTCACAGAAGAGGATTTTTTGCACAACCAAAAACATAAACCTTACTCTTGAAAAAACCGGCGTCTCTCCCCTGCCGCCGCCGCGCTCCGCCACTCCCCCTGAAAAAGGTATGATAATTAAGTTAATATATATTTAGGGTTTAATTATAATTTATGTTAATTATTTTATGTTAATTTAATTAGTATTTATAATATTTTGTTAGTATATGTTTATAATTTATGTTAATTTTTTATTGTTATTATTTTATGTTAATTATTTGTATTAGGATTGTTATTAATTTATGTAATTATTTTATGTTAATTAATTTAGGATTTATAAATTATGTTAATTTAGGATTGTTAATTTATGTTAATTTTTTTATGTTCATTTGGGATTTATTATTTTAAGTTAATTTAGGATTGTTATTTTATGTTAATTTAGGATTTATTATTTTATGTTAATTTAGGATTGTTAATTTATGTTAATTATTTTATGTTAATTAATTTAGGTTAGATTGAATTATGTTAGTTGAATTTATGAGGAACGAATGAAATTTATGTAAGTTTGAGGATTTATGTTAATTATATAATATTAATTTTATGTTAACATTAGGATTTATGTTAATATTGTGTTAATTATCATGTTAGTATTTTATCATGCATTATTCGTATTTTATATGTTAGTAATTTTAGGTTTAAATTTGGTATAGCCCTTCATTCCGATCACATGCAAATCGGCAGGTAGGTCATTGCCACTTATATGTAACTTAGTGTTTTTGACTAAGCTTCTAATTCTAATATTTTCTCCTGAAGGTAATTTATCTTCTAGATTTACATTCCTAATGCAATCTAGCTTAAGTTTCTTTTTAAAAGTGTCGGATATGAAAGAATGTGATGCTCCAGTGTCAAACAAAACATATGCTGGCATATTTGAGATAAGTATCGTACCTGCCATAGTTTCATTTGCTCCATCACCTTCCTCCGGATGCTCCTCTTCCGGGTATCCCTCTTCCTCAGTGTACAACATTGGGAATTGCATTCAACTTTGCCTTACCCTTTTGGTTTGCTCCTCTTGGATTCGACACCCTTGACGGTCGTGGTCCGATATTTCTATCATTTCTTATCTGAGCACCTATCACTTCTGGACACGCATTGGCCAAAGGACCTAGTTTTCGACACCGATCTCAAATACGTGTCCCTAGGAGGCACTTTCCCTGGTGATTCTTATTGCAAATTAGGCAAGGTGGGGTCATTCTTGGAGGTATGGCCATAGAAGGTCGAACATTTCTAGCCATATTACTGCCCTTTGAACCAAACTGTGGTGCACCTTTCCTTTTAAATTGATTTGGCACTTGTCGTTGTTCATTCTCCAAGCCCAAACTCATCGATACTATTCTTGCTCTCTCAAAGACATCTCTGAAGTGGAGTAGCCTTAACCCAGATACTATCCCTCACACTTCTGGACGTAATCCTCTCTCAAATCTACGTGTTTTCCGATCATCGGTATTCACTAGGTGCGGAGCATATTTGGAGAGTGAGTTGAACTTACGCTCGTACTCAGTAACAGTATTGGTTCCCTACCGAAGATTCATGAATTTGATTTCTTTCTGATCTCTCAGTGGTTGTGGGAAGTAACGATTGAGGATAATTAATCTCCTTGAATTCCTCCCATCCAAGAGCACGTCTTGCTTCCATTGTCAGGATCATTTCATGGGATAACCACCATTGCCCTGCATCTTCAGATAATTGGAACCTTGCATACGAAACTTTTTCTGTCTCGGTCAACTCCATGTGCTCAAAGATCCTTTCAAACTCAGCAATCCACTCTTCAACTACTATTGGTCCTTCATTTCCATTGAACTTGGTTGGTTGGAAACGTCTGAATTGTTCCACCACTGATTTTGACCTCAAGTTTTGTTCTTGGTTGTTTTGAGCTGGTGCAGGTGGCTGTTGCTGCATGAATTCTAGCATTTGTGCGAAAAAATCCCTTGCTAAGTTAGCACCTGCATTCTGACCAGCAGGCTGCTCTTCGTATTCTCTTTCTCGTGGTGGTGAGGCCATAGTAATAGCCTTACAAGAAAAGAATAAATCTTCCTTACACCTTTTGTTTGATTAGTTAATTTCCCTCTGGTAACAATCCCGATACTATATCTCATAGCGCCCTCTACGGGCCGCATCACGATCCATCCTAAGCATCTAGTTCTAGGTCAGATTTAATCGCATCATCTTGGGGGTCAAATGTAATCACACATGAAATATTAAAGGAATAATATTCAAATCGGAAAAAATAATTTTTTTTTAGAAAATTATTACAAATTAATTAGAAATAAAATACCATAAATAGAATAAAACAATGAAAGAGATTGAAAAATTTATCAATTAAACATTTGTAATAACTCTTACTTTCATCACATTCATAAACATTTCTCTTCATAAATCCTTCAAAACATAAGTCTCATAACATAAACATCTTTTCTGTAGGACTCTCATAACAAATTCTTATTTAAAAAGCTTTATTAAGTTACCTGGTGGTGATTTGGATGTGTGCCGACTGCGAACTCCATCGATATCAATTTTCATTTAGTTATAGTTAGTTTCATATACCTTCATCATGCATAATAAATAAAATTTGATAAGTTTGACTTAGAGTCCGAGGAGGAAATATCCAACCTCGGCTCTGATACCACGTTGTGACGCCCCATGTAGAAGTGTTATCTCTTTTCTTTATATTTATTTAAAAACACATTATTTGTCATAAAAATAATTAGTGATTTTCATTTGATATTGAAAATAAATTGACTCTAAAATTTTATCAGCGATAGACTATATCGTATAAACTCGAGTTAATTTGATTTTTTTTCTTTTTATTTTCAAGTGTCTAATCATGCTTGTGCCTAACTCGTGTCTTACCCACATATCTAAATCAAACACTTGCTTAATTAAGACATTACGAAAATAAATTATCATGCACGAGATAAAAATGTATAACTAACTCACATAAAAGACACACCACCATGTGATAGACTAGCTATGCATGTAAAACATCATTCATAATATTATCATAACATTCTAGTAGTTAGGAGAAGACTTGACGACTTAACTAAGTAGTATAAGCATACAATTTTGGAATCATCTTCAAATGATAGGATAAGGAAATACTTAATAAACTTCTTACAGAGGACTTAAGACATTGCACTATTATTTAGATGGAGTCGGCCGCCCAGTCAGTCACATGTCCTCCTCACCGACAACATTTCCTGAAACAGTTAATGTAGCATCATGAGCCTTCTCCCGGAAGAGAAACCCAGTGGGATAACATGTAATGTAGAATGCATTAAAGAGACTAATAGCATGTCAACCGAGTACATGTCAGGCCCATAGGCCCGACTAAGTTCACACTGATATAGTTTGTAAATCTGTCTTGATTCACACAAAGCATAGCCCATCGACTAGCCATAATTCACATAGAATATAGTCCGTATAATTGCATAATTCACACAGAGCATAATCCGAAGATCTGTCTGCTCATACACACACAAATTATTCTAATTAATGCATAATGAATTAGAGGTTACCCACTTTTCAATCTGACAATGTGAGGTAGCTTCTGGAGAGTCCAACCGTCGCGCACTGCACTCGACATATTGATTAACCTTTTAGTCTTTTAATGGCTAAATCATATAATTGTAAAATATAACTCTTCCAATACTTTTAATATCTAGCTATACCTATATACTTCTTACATACGTGTCATTCATAATATAGTCTAAATATTTCTACTAACTTAATAACACTTTAAAAAAATACTACTACCTCCTAAATCGAATTCCCTAAAGGACACACTATAGTAGATAATTTATTGGCAAATATACACAGGTTAAAATTACACAAAATTTATATAGTAGGTTCCTCACTCAAATATTTATATACTGCAAATTTTTTAATTAAAAATAGCTTGTACATTTTTTCTTGTGATTTTTACAGTATGTTGAAAAATTGGTTATTCATAAGGTCTATGTCATATTATTTTCTAAAATTTAGAAAATATTTAATATTACTTAAAAAAATATAAGATAAAATTTTACATAATTATAAGAGTCAATATTAACATATTTCAAAAGCTCACATTTTTATTCCATATTTTAATTTCTACAAATTTTCTAATAAGGTACAAAAACGGTTCGAATACATTACAGTTACACAATTTACTAGAAAATTCATAAAAAATCAAATATAATTCCAAATATATCTAAATAAAATTCCTATGAAAGCAATGAAATGGGGAAACAACATAGTTGAAAATCAACCTCAAATACGAAGCCATCTATTCACAAAAAAAATTAAAATCGTCACAAAAAAAGACGTTTTTCTAAACTGCAGCACTTCAAAGGAAAAATCATGTAAATTCGAAAACAACTCCAAAAAATCTGAAATTTTAAATACATGATACTAATTTACAGTAACTCAATGTGGTAATAGG
The DNA here is from genome assembly GCA_026898435.1 of Prunella vulgaris. Lineage (NCBI taxonomy): Eukaryota > Viridiplantae > Streptophyta > Magnoliopsida > Lamiales > Lamiaceae > Prunella > Prunella vulgaris. The sequence goes on from JAPKLY010000178.1 coordinate 331,788, forward strand.
ATTTTGTCAAATTCATTGGGAAGAGGTTAGAAAAGTTTTTGGAATGAACATGCAATTATATGGGCTGCTTCAACATTACAACCACTACACATGCAAGCATAGTTGGGTCACCCAACTCAATTCAATCATCAAATACCACCCATAAACCCTCACACAATTTAGAGTGAAATTTACAGTAGAAAATACAAAGTAAAAGTCACATGCAATGACGGAAACAACATGCAATCACCAAATCCACATGCAATCCCCTAATCTAGACCAAATAACTTTTTTTTTTTCACAAGTCCGTAGGCTAAATCATAAAATCCATAATAAATTATCAAATCAAGTGCTCAAATAGACATTTTTGGGCCTCAACACAAATCTCTAATCATCATCCTCAAAGAAATATTGCAGAAAAAAAAAGAGAATAACACATATATGTAGTTAAAGGACGACATAGTTCTTGTAAAAACTCATTTTGAAAAGAAAATAAGGTTGAACGAGATATGATTTTCACTAATCCTCCCTTCAGACTTCTAAAACTTGATGAAATCTTGAGTTTCAGCAGAAAAACAATAGCGAAATTTTAGAGAGAGGGCTTGGAGAGAGAAGGAAATGAGAAGAAGATGAAACGTTTCTTTTCCGAAAGAGTGTTGTGAAGATTCTGAATACTTATTTGCTTTAAGCTAATTTAATCTTTTAAATTTTAAAAATTAATTAGCCACATTTTATTTATAACTTTCATACGGATGTATGTATGTGTATATATATATATATATATAGTTGTAACATTTATATATATATATATAATATATAGTTGTATACATACAGATGATTATACATGACATTATATATTCTTTACTATATATATATATATATATATATATATATAGATATATAACACACGCACACTACACAATTTGAGGGGAAGTTATGGACTTAGTCCACTTAACTCCCTCATTCAATTTTTTTAAATTATTTATTTATATATATTATTAACATTTAATAGTAATATAATATCATTTAGTAATGTAGTGATAAGAATATTTAGTCTATGAAATTCAATATAAAATGTATAGATATTTAATACATTTATGATCAAGATATTAAATAACTTAAATATATCAAATCTTTATTAACTTAGTAATTATGAAGAATTTATTTACTGTAGTGAACATTTTTCATATAAAATATTTAAGGTTTAATTTCTATTAGTATCATAACATATATAAAAAAATTCTTATTATATACCCTTTTTTTGTAGTAGATTATTTCTAATTAGTTCATACCTAATTTATTTTCTTTTTTTCTTATTTGTTTGCATCGAGTGACTCGCAATCGAGCTCGGTCTCCTCAATAAGTCATCCTGCTAAACTTTTAAAGTTCATAGAAAACATTAGCTCTTCAATTTAGTAAAATAAAATTTTCGAACTAATAAATATTTTGTTTTAAATTTAATGTTAAAAAAATAATTAAATTATTTAAATATATAGAATATAATATATTTAAAAATGGGGTGTTACAGGTGAGTCCAGAGATCAGAACTCACAGGTGTTCCTTATTATAGGATAGATCTTCTTCTTCATGTGTCTTCAAGGGTTGCAATCCTTAAGACTTAGTACTCAAATTCAAAGCTTCCTTGTTTAAGTACGTTCTAAGGGGAGAATCCTCCTTCATCTTGTAGCCTCTGGGATCTGGCGCATTCACCCCCTATGACTCTTATTGGGAAAAGCGAGAATACGAAAACTGGCAACGCTTTTGTAAAGACACGTTTAGGGTTGTAAACAATGCAGCCAAAAAGACGTGTTTCTTAGACGGTCCAGATAACAGGACAACATCCCGAAATTTGAGAGCGGGAATTCAAAAACCAGGGAAATTTACCAGGCGGTAAAAATCATAAGGCAGAGACCAGAAACATCTTATTCCATTAAAATGTTTCCAAGAAAATTTTATACGGAAGGGGGAGGGAGTAGATGATAGGGACTAAATAACCAATATCTCAGAAGTCACATAAGAGAAGATACCGTCCTAAAAAGATGATAAAGAGATAAGGAAACTTGAGATGTGTGAACTGACTAGCCATGCCTACAGTCCTTGTAACACCGCTCACAAAGGAAATCATTCTGAGTAGAGAGTGCTAATGAGCTCTAACCTCTGGATTCATATCTCTCCAAGAGGTCAGAGAAGATTAGGGCCCGTCAGCCACAATGAGCTGTTATGAAAAGGAAAGTACCTCGCAGGTCCCCTCTCGTATCTGACTTCTAGAGTCGTGAAGAAACTCCACAAGCATAGTCCAAGGAACACAGAAGAAAGTGAAGCCATATCACTATCATCGAAACATAGGCAGTAGGGTGCATGCAGCCGACTTCCTTAGTTGGAAGGAATAAAATTGTACTTCCAGCCAATAAAGGAAAAACACGTGTCACACTAATGGTACTACCCCTGGTGCCATTTTGCTCCACTAACGTGGCCAAACCGTTAGTAATGGTCCCATGGCAGAGAACAAAGATTAATATACCCTTGTAGTAAAAGGGGAGGGTATAAATAGTTTTCTCTCTTCATTTCTTGAAGGTTACGATATAATTTTCATACTTTCACCAATTATCATACATTTTTATCATTCCAACCATGGTTCTGGACTAACTTGATCATCGGAGGGTCGATGTTGGAATAATTTTCGACACGATTTTGGGTGCAGATAACATAAAGAAAGACGTAATAGGCAAAAGGTAACAAGGGTGAGAAGGCAGATCGGGTCGGCATTCACGGTGCACTCTTCTGGAAGGAGATAGAAGGTATTAATCTAGTTCATTAATCAATGCTTTGATTCAACTGTTGTAATGGGTATTTTTTGACCCGATCAGGGGTGTATCGGGAAACGAAGACCCGCATATAACTGAGAAACCCAGAAAGTCAATGATGGAGGAGGAAGATGATTAGGACGCTCATCTTTAGTGGGTAAATCCTCAAGAAAGTCTGGATGAGGGTGTAGGATTGCCCTGAGAGACTTCAGATCCTTTTGATTCAGTTTGGTCTGACGTAAGATGTCATTCCATCAGAATCGGCCTCTCTCAAGGATGATCTTAGCAGGGTAAACGGAAAGGAGAGAAGAGCCCAAAGTTTTGGCCGGTAACCCTAAA
>JAPKLY010000178.1:344417-386058 GCA_026898435.1 Prunella vulgaris
CTAACTATCCTGAACTATTTTATCCTGAACACTATACTTAGGCAAATTCATCAGGGGTTTTGGGATCTAATCAAAATACTCAGATTGTCCCAACAAGGACTGTCTGGTTTTTTACTAAGGGTAAGAAGTCAGAGGTGACATCATGAGTGTTTCTTACATTCGTACCATTTCATCGTCACAGATGGTGAGATTTAAATTTCCTCTGACCTCTGAAGATTCATGAGGCCAAAGGGGATTTTGTTCTTCTGAGGGTAAAGGGCATTTCCCTTCTAGATGATTCATTAAGTGGGACCCTCTAGAGGCTCATTCTCTCTTGTTGGAGGATTCATAGGTCACAAGATGTTTGGTTGGACTATTTGGTTCATATCACCTACTCCCAATCTCGCTTGTTGGAACTTTTACTTTTCTAGCTACCCTAGGGGCAGCTCCAACCTCTCCTTCCTGTACTCATCCTTCTGGGCCCGATATCGGCGATGATCAAGATATCTATTCATAACAGGTTACTTTTTTTACCTTTCAAGGACAACATCTTTATTCTGGGACCTGCTTGTCCCTTGGTTCCTTCCTGTCATAAGGAATACTTCTCTCTATTGACCAACGCTGATTCCTTCGACCCTGCACTCCCCTCGGTTTAACCTCTGCTCTACGATCTCGGTTCTCCTAAAGATCCTGTCCCCGCTGCTGCCTCTGGTGTTCCCTTGATTTCTGCTTCTAATGTTCCTCAGGTTTCTGCTTCTGACATTCCTCCAGCTTCTGCTTCTGGTATTCCTCCAGCTTCTGCTTTTGTGAACAGTATCTTAGATATAGGGTCTGCATGCCCTTTGGTACTTTTTGGAGCGTATGTGCTCCTTTAACAATTACTCTCTTTGTTTGTTTTTTTTATCACTTGTTGTTAATGGTGTCATGCTTTTCTGTAATTATAGTACGCGCATGTTCTTACTGCTTACGCATTTGATACTATAATTGTATACATGCTCTTCCCCCTCTAAATTTTTTTTTATCTTGATTTCTTAAGATAAAATATCTTGTTCTTTCAAACCAGAGGTCAGAGAGCAAAAAATGTGTGCTCTTCCCCCTCTAAAAAATTTTTTATCTTGATTTCTTAAGATAAAATATCTTATTCTTTCAAACCGGAGGTCAGAGAGCAAAAAATGTGTGCTCTTCCCCCTATAAAATTTTTTTATCTTGACTTCTTAAGATAAAATATCTTATTCTTTCAAACCAGGGGTCAGAGAGCACAAAATGTGTGTTTTTCCCCCTCTAAAAAAGTTTTATCTATTCTTAAGATAAAATTTTCAAATCTTTATCTGCGTGTATTCAGGCCTGTTTTCTTACGGAGAAAGTTCGTTTTGTTTCATCATTTCAAAATAGTTTTCCATATGCTACGAGGTTTCCCAGAGTTGACAATCATGACTCTGAGGAATTTCTTTCATTGAATTCAGAGATGCACTGCCATGTTTACATGATATACATGGGTCTTTGATTGAAAAGGAAATTGAAATCAGCACGCCTAAATCCATTTAGGCGTAGTATTTCTTCAAGTTGACAATGTTCTAAGGACGAGGCATTTCGTAGCCATTCTCGTCCTTGAGCTCATATGCTCCTCCTCTCAATACTCGAGAGATCACCTACGGACCTTCCCAATTGGGTTGCAGTTTCCCTGTTGGTTTCAATGCATCTGCTCTCCGGAGAACTAAGTCTCATTTCTCAAGGTTCCAACCTCTGACTTTCTTATTGTAAGCGGCTTTCATCAGCCTTTTGTGTTTTTCGCTCTGAGCCTTGCAATTTCCTTTTCTTCTTCTACCAGATATGGGCATGTCTTCACCGGCTTGATAGTGACAAAATCCAGAAGCCCAGCATTCTGAATGGCGCTATAGACAACCTGGAGTTCCTGAATGGTGGAACGATGTGAGAAATTGACCATCCATTCATAAGTCACCTTGTTCTCCACAGACGTGATCTCAGCATTGAATATCTTGGCAACCTTGGAAGACATGGTTGATGCATAGGAAGCCATGGATGAAAAGCTTGAGAGAGAGATTAAATGCAGAGACTAATAGGGGTTAAGAAGATATGAGTGCGTAAAGTGTGCACAATGATCAAACCTCCCTTTTATACCCCAAATTCAATTTTAAAGAACAGTTTAGATTAAAGGTCTCTTAAAATTCAACGGATTAGATCAAAGGGTAAATCCGAAAAGAATTTAGTACCAAAAATCGGACCCTTTCAGTTTCAAGAGTAATAATTTGAAAACTTTATTGAAAATTGTTCCCGCCCACTATGCGTTTAATGCGTGTCAGAGGATGTTTGAAATAAATTCGCATTATTGCATTTAATAAAAACTGAATAATAAATGAATGGTTGAGGATTTGAGTTAAAAACCCGTGATTAACGATGTGTGAGACATGTACGGAGATGATGCAATAAAGTTCAGGATAAGCATTCCAGTCAGTCCAATGTAGTAATTTGACTGATACCATTTATGATTGATTAGGGTGACAAGCCCTGAGATCTGAGTCCTGAACCTAAAACATCATGATCCTAAGATCCTTCTCATGACATATGTTCCCTTGAAAGTCAGTTCTCCCTCTGCAACACTGATCCTGAGTTAGTCATCCCTCCTGACCACTGTTCAATCCTGAACTGAGATTCATACTGAATCATCTACTCTTGGGTCAAAAAGTCCTAACTCTACTGACAACTCGACAAACATGGTTTCAGGCAAAGCGTTAGTCAGGATGTCAGCTCTCTGTTTTTCAGTAGGGATCCTCTCCATCCTTATATCCTTCTTCTCAACATGATCTCTTATAAAGTGATGTCTGATGTCTACATGCTTACACCTTGTGTGTAAGACTGGGTTTTGGGATATGGCTATGGCACTGTTGTTGTCACAATAAATTGGGACTTCAGTTGCCTTTACTTGGTAGTCTCTCAGTTGTTGCTTCAACCAAAGGATTTGGGAGCAGCAACTGCCTGCCGCCATATACCCAGCCTCAGTTGTAGACGTTGCAACACTTGTTTGTTTCTTGGAAAACCAAGAGATCAGTTTACTCCCTAGACACTGACATGTGCTTGTCGTTGATTTCCTGTCAATGCGACAGCCTCCGTAATCAGCATCAAAGGGATACCAAAGTCCTAAGTTGACTGTACCTTTCAGGTATTTCAATATCTTTTTGGCACTCTCTAGATGACTCTTCTTGGGGTCAGACTGATATCTCGCACACACTCTGACTGCATAGGTGATGTCAGGACAACTTGCAGTTAAGTACAATAATGAACCAACAAGTGTCCTATATTCAGTCTGATCTACTGAGGTCCCCTCCTTGTCAGGATCTAGCTTCTCGTTTGTGTTCATGGGGATACGTGAGACTTTGTTGGACTGAACTCCGAACTTCTGAATCAAGTCTCTCGCATACTTATACTGATTAATGAAAATTCTGGAATCCATCTACCTGACCTGGAGACTTAAGAAGAAGTTCATCTCTCCCATCATTGACATCTCAAACTTTCCCGTCATCAGCTTGGAGAATTTCTCACAAAGCCTCAGGTTCGGTGATCCAAATATAATGTCATCGACATAAATTTGGACTAAGAGAATGTCCTCCGCTTCGGTAATCCAGAATAGGGTCCTGTCCACTATTCCTTTCACGAACCCGTGGTCGATCAGGAACTGAGAGAGAGTATCGTACCAGTCTCTAGGAGCTTGTTTCAGGCCGTAAAGATCTTTTTTCAGGTGATACACCTTGCCACCAACTTCAAACCCAGGAGGTTGCTCCACATAAACCTCCTCGTTCAGAATTCCATTCAGGAAAGCACTCTTCACGTCCATCTGATACACCTTGAACTTCTTAAATGTTGCATAAGCCAAGAACAACTTGATTGTTTCTAACCTTGCGACAGAAGCAAAGGTCTCATCATAGTCGATCCCTTCGGCCTGAGAGTAACCCTTAGCCACCAGTCTAGCCTTGTTCCTGACAACAACATTTTTCTCATCCCTCTTGTTCTTGAAGACCCACTTGGTGCCAATAACATGTTGACGCCTAAGTCTATCTACTAACTCCCAAACCTGATTCCGCTTGAACTGGTTGAGCTCATCCTGCATGTCTACAATCCTGTTAGGGTTAGCAAGAGCTTCTTCTATGCTCTAAGGTTCCTGATCAGACAGTAAACAACAAAACATAGCGCTCTCGCCATGGAACAAACTTATTCTGACCCCCTCGTTGATATCACCAATGAAATCTGCCAATGAGTGATCAGATAGCCATGTCCTTCGGCTGAGAGTAGCAGGTGCTCCTGACGTTCCCTCATCAGATTCTAAAATGTTAGTATCTAGCACAGGTTACAAAGAAGAACGAGCAAGACAGGGAGAGACTGAGTCATTTCTTGAGGTTTGTCCAATGTTAGGGACATTGTTTCCCCCTACTGAGTTTGACTCAGTAACTGTCTCAGGTGCAGAAGCATCATCACCAACAGTTCTTACCTCAAGTTGAGTCGGTACCTCCGTCTGAGACTCAACATTCTCCAAGCCTGAGCCATTATCCTAGTGAGCTCCCTTGCCTTTGTCACCAGTTTTGGCAGGGACAAACACCCTTTTAGTGTTGTATCCTGAAGCACCTCTCTTTTTGCCCTGAGGGTTCTCTGGGTCTTAACTCAACCCTACTTTAGCACAATTAGTATGCTGGGAGATCATTGTTAACTCATCAACCACTTGGGATGACTTGTATAACTTCTCTAGCTGACTATTCAGGTGCTCATTGTCCTTTCTTAGGGACTCAATCTCAGTAGTGTACTGAAGCACCAGTTGTTGGTCAGCGACCTCTCTAGCAGTACGCTCAAGATGACGAGCAGCTTGCTCAGCCCTCAGGCGAATATGCCACTCAGCATCGAACATCTCCCTGAGAGCAATTCGCTCAACTTCCAATTGTTCCTGAAGTAGGAACCGATCAACCTCACGAGAGTCAATGAGTGAGGTATTGATGTCTTTGAGTCATTCAACCTCAAAGGGAGCTCCATCATTCCTATTTTGGGCATGAAGAAGCTCTTCTTGAAGGCTCACTAGTCTCAGTGCCTCCTCAGTGTCTCTCACTTTCAATATCTAAGTGAGGCGAGTGTTCTCACTACTCAGTTCTGCATTCACATCCACTGTGTGAGTATGGGTCTCCTGTAGCCTTGAGAAGTCGGCCATCAATTGCTCTAAAGCGAGCTGAAGGTTGAGATCTTTAGCTGAGTCTAAGCTAAGCTCAGGTGCGTGAGCAGGAGAAGAGGCGGAAGAACATACCTCATCATTTGCCATCAGGCAGAGGTCATCATACTCCTCATTGGAGAAGAGATCAGGCGATCGGCATCCTGGACCACCAGAATCCGAAGATTCTTCAGCAAGCATGGCTCTCCGATCTGACGCTCTCAAATCTCTCTTTGCTCTCTGATCTTCTCTCTCTCGAGTGCTGAGCTCTGGATAATCATACTGATAATGTCCGGTCTTCTTACAATGATAACAAGTATCTGCATCATTAGCACTAGATTTATCAGTGTACCTTTTTTCGTCAGAATCCCTCCTGCTCCCTGAACTTCTCTCTTGCTTGGAGCTGGATCTTCTAGGATCCTGTTCATCTCTCCTTCCGGAGCTTCTCTCTTCCTTCCGGTGCTCAGGCTCATCACGGTATGTCCTGGAGTCTGAACCCCTCCTCTCTTCCCTCCAGAGGCTAGACCTCCTGGGGCTGGAATATCTTTTGTCCCTGGAGTCGGTATAAAATTTCTTATACCTGCTAAATCGCGAGTTGAGCTTCTCAAACCTCCGGGCCATCGGTGTACTTCCGAGCGAGCTCATCTCTATTCATCTCCTTCAGGGACTTCTATCCTGATCCAGCCTCAGACTCAGGAGTGGCCTTAAGAGCTATGCTCTTTTCCTTCTCAGGAGTCCTCGCCTCAGTCGTGCCCTCACTGACCTCACCCTTCTTCTTCTTCTTCTTCTTCTTCTTCTTCTTCTTCTTCTTCTTCTTCTTCTTCTTCTTCTTCTTCTTCTTCTTCTTCTTCTTCTTCTTCTTCTTATCGAGGTCGAATCTAGAGCCTTTAACTCTTAGAAAAGGTAAGTGTGAGAGACACTCGTGAGGTCCTGAGTGTTCTTCAGAAGAATAACACATGTATCCCATCTTTCAGGGAGACAGTTCAGGATTTTCGAGCATACCTCCCTGTTTGCCAATTTAGTGTCTCACGCAAGTGCACGTGATAGTTGTAGACGTGGCAAGATGACCAAGTTAGAATTATCGAACACAGGGAAACGGGTTTATGAATAGTAAGATTATTGTGAAGTATCGAACCTATGAAAGAAATAAAAGGTTTGGGGTATTTATCTACTTCTTGACAAAAGAATAGAATCTACATATCACCTTTTGATCAAAGATGAGCAAGAGTGGAAGCATGCATTAGTGTAATCCACCTATGATTCATTTGGTGCCTATCTCTCCTAATCATGCAAGGTCCATTATTCGATCAACTAAGCAAGAAACTTTATTAAAATGCCTAGGTCTCCCTAATGACACTTAACACACAAATTGAGGTGACTAAACTCATAGGCAATTCTCATTGACCTAGAAGCATTTCCTCAAACACTTAGCATGCACAACATTCAACAAAGAGTTTTCATGAATAAGCTCAATTCTCATTTGTTGCTAATTCACTAGGGCTCTAAACATCCAATTGGCAATACTAAACATTCATTCATAATATCAATTAAGAGAATTAATCATTCAATATCACAATATATTCATAGGATTGATAGGATCATCAAACTACTACATAAGCTTCATACACCAATGCATAGGAAAATTAGCCCATGGCTAATTGAATGAACAAAACAACAATTAAGCTATCTAACATCATTATTAAGACTAATATGTAAAGAAATAACCAAAGTCTTACCTATTACAGTAGTATTGAAGTACTACACCTCTACCATCAATGGCCAACTAGCAATCCGGATCTCGAAATATAAAATCGAACCATAGGAATGAAGCTCTAATCATGACTAAGCAGTAGGAACAAACGGATCGACGATCCAACGGGTAGATCAAAAGTAATCAAAGAGAGAAGATGTAGAAAATCTAAGAACCCACTTAGTAACTTCTAATAACTCCCTAATCTAAGGAGAGAATCTAAGAAAATGAGTGGAAAGTCTAGAATCACCTTGGAAATCTGATGCTTCAGGCATATATAGTACTCCTCATGAATGGACCATATTACCCTTCATTAAAACGTACAAAAGACGAAGCTGCCCCTGCAAATCTGGAATTTTGCCTTGACGTGTGACTCGAACCATGTGGGCGCACGACTTCGGACTCGTGCGAGCATGCGCGCCAGCGTTCGTGGCTCAAGCCAGAAACTGGGCGCGCTAGTTCAGCCTTGAGGGCGCGCAACTCCTAGTTGTTGGGCGTGCGACTTTGAGCATCTCGTGACGTCCAATTTCTGACTTCTTTATTTTCGATCTGATTTATCATCCGAGCCTCCTAGGGTCTTCCCTTGAGTCATTTGAACTTCTCCACATGCTCGGATCACCTCGTCTTCTTCATCATAGTCATGAACTTCTCGTTTTTGCTCTTTTTTAACTACAAAACACACTTTCTAGCCAACACGTGGTCAATAGCACAATGTATATCATTTTAGGGTCAAATATGAACATAAACTCATCAAAACCATATAGAATTAGATGCCAAATGATGAAATGATGACCCTAATCACAAGCGCAAACTAGATTGTTGCACGGTCTCGAGCAACGAAGCACTAAGATAGAGGAATAATTGTATCAATGAAGCATCAAGCACAACATCAAATGCCATGGACATATAACTTAATGTCATGCAAGTCTAGAATGCAATTTCCTCTAATTAACCATCAATAAAGAAACAATGAGCACAATATCAAATCAATGAGTCAAGATCCTCACAAGGAAGTGTTTATCTCATCCTCTCAAGTGTTTGAGGTTCCCTCAATCATCACACAAAGTACATCTACTACTATAGGCTTGGCTGGAGTCTAAGTTCTCCACCACTTGAAATGACAAATTATTTACACATCAATGAGGGCTTTATCAAGGTTGTAGTGTTGGCTCTTTGGTAGGGAAGGGAAATATGGATAAAGTGACTAAGTATGATTAGTAAAGCATAGAAGGATCCAAATTAGAGAACATTCACCTCTTCATGCAATTAGCACTCTCATCTTCATGCAATTTCTAACCAACACTTTTCAAAGACAATTTTTCCCTTTTTTTTTCAAATTGTGATCATACTCACAACACTTAAGAATCAACCCTTTTCATAGCTTTGCTAGCACTTGCACTTGCTTTTCAATCCATGCATAAAATTTCTTGAATATCTTTCAACTTAGGCCACCATGTTCTTCATCATATCACCAATGTTCCTTCCTTTTTTCACTCTACTAATCATAAGGACAAAAGATTTCCAAAAAGGAAAAAAAATGGCTTAAAGTGTGGTTGGCCAAAGGAAAGTCTAAAGGCTCAAAATGGTAAGTAATGGATCATAATATCAAAGGTAGGCTCAAATAGGCAAAATGGCTCAATATAGATCAAAGAAATGCCTCAAATCATATCATCTGAACTCCTCATCTAATGTGATCTCAAATAAGACTCAAGCCAAGTTCTAGAGTATAATGCACATGTGTGGAACTCACATCAAAGAGTATCATCCGTTCAAGATTGAAACAGGTATAAATGGCTCAAATCTCACAGGTTATAGGTGATCAAGATTTAAATCATATCAACATGCTCAAATCATCAATATCTCAAGAATCATAGAATCAATAACATTCTAAACAAGACATGAATCAAATGATAAGTCCACTAAACCTAACATGAACTATCAATATCATCCAAACAACAATTAGACTATCTCATGCATCACTACACAAAACTAGCAACAATATGGCAACCATACAAGAAAAAACAAGTCATACTTCAAGTGTAAGGTCCAAAACATCATAGGAACACTAAAATCTTCCTCAACATGGCATTGCAATGAGATTTGCAAAACGAACACACCCCCCCCCCCAAACTTTTTTGGACCATACGTCTAAAAAAATTTGGCAAAGGTGAAGTAAAGATCATGCAATGCACTAAATCAAAGCAAACTACTCAAAGCATCATCAAGAAATCCAAGATAACTCATCACCATCAAGCAAACGAAGCTAACTATCACAAGAGACGGCACCCCCAAACATGGCTAAGCCAAGTATTTCAAAAAGAGATAGGATACAATACCTCACCCTTTATAACAACGGTACCATGAGAGCATCCCTTGGACAATAAACACCTACAAAATTAAAAACACTAATCAACAACAAAATCAAGAAACAATCAACACAATAAACAAAAAGGATGGGTTGCCTCCCATCTAACGCTTAGGTTAATGTCCCTTAGCCGGATGACTAGAGCTCAAACTCAAGGCGGATCAAAATCTTCAAGTCTCAAACGACTTGTGACTTCCTTAGGCGTCGAACTATGATAAAGCTTGAGGCGATATCCATTAGCATAAAAGAGCTCTCATTTGTCGTTAGTTAGCTCATACTATCCATTTGCGAAGCAATTAGAAATTGTGAATGGGCCACTCCACTTGGACTTCAACTTCCCGGGGAACAACTTAAGTCTAGAATTGAATAGGAGAACTTGATCTAACATCTTAAACGACTTCTCCTTGATGTTGGCATCATGCCACTTCTTTGTCTTCTCCTTGAAGATCTTTGCATTCTCATAGGCTTCGTCTCTAAATTCATCCAACTCATGGAGTTGAAGAAGTCTTTTCTCCCCACATAATTTTTCATCAAAATTAAGCTTTTTCGTCGTCCAATAGGCTTTATGCTCAAGCTCCACGGGCAAATGACATGGCTTCCCGTACAAAATTTGATAAGGTGAGAGGTTCAAGGGTGTTTTGAAGGCCGTCCTATAAGCCCATAAAGTATCATCAAGCTTCAATGCCCAATCCTTCCTATTAGCACTAACGGTCTTTTCCAAGATGAGCTTGATTTGTCTATTAGAGACTTCCTCCAAACCATTCATTTGGGGATGGTAAGCCATCGAAACCTTGTGCTTCACGTCTTACTTGACAAGAAGGTTCGACAATGCTTTGTTGACAAAATGAGTACCCCCATCACTAATCAAGGACCTTGGGACCCCAAATTGAGCAAAGATGTTCTTTCTTAGGAACTCCATCACAACCCTTGAATCATTCAGCTTTGTCGGAATCGCCTCTACCCACTTACATATGTAATCTACCCCAAGAGGATGTATACATACCCATGAGAAGGTGGGAAGGGTCCAATGAAATCAATTCCCCACACATCAAAGACTTCCACCTCTTGGAATATGTTCAATGGCATCTCATCTCCTCTTGATAGACCCCCTACTCTTTGGCACCTATCACACTTTGCCACAAACATGTGACAATCTTTAAAGATCGAGGGAAAATAAAAGCCTGCTTGTAGAACCTTAGTTGCCGTCTTTAAAGCACCAAAGTGTTCTCCACATGGTAGAGAATGGCAATGAGCCATAACACTCTCTATCTCCTCATTTGGTACACACCTTATTATCAACGAATCAACACCCCTTCTATAGAGATAAGGATCATCCCATATATACTTCCTCACTTCTTTGTAGACCCTCTTCCTAGCATTGGAGTTCATCCCATATGGAACTGCCCCATTTGCCAAAAAGTTGGCAAAGTCGGCATACCAAGGCGCCTCATCCTCCATCTTCCAAATGCTAGCACCCTCCAATCTAAAGATCCTCTCATCCGGGAAACTCTCAAGTATATCCTCTTTCTCTTCCTTAGCATCATCTCCTCTCACAAGTTGGGACAAATGATCGGCAATGACGTTTTCGCTCCCCTTCTTGTCTCTAATCTCCAAGTTGAACTCTTGCAAGAGTAGTACCCACCGTATCAACCTAGGCTTAGAATCCTTCTTCGTCATCATGAACTTTATAGCTGAGGGGTCCGTGTATACCACCATTTCGTCCCTATAAGGTAGGGATGAAACTTCTCTACCGCATAGACTATGCCTAAAAGTTCCCTCTCGGTGGTCGTGTAATTCAATTGGGTGGTGGAGAAAGTCTTCGGTGCATAGTAGATCGCATAGAACTTCTTCTCTAGTAATAGGCCAAGCACTACCCCCATCGGGTAGTCGCTCGCATCATACATGAGCACAAAAGGCTCACTCCAATCGGGTATGACGACGATAGGTGCACTCACTAGCGCTTCCTTCAACAACCTGAAAGATTTCAAACAATTATCATCAAACTTGAAAGGTACATCTTTCTTAAGTAATCTAGACAAAGGCTTTGAGAGTTTAGAGAAATCCTTTAGGAATCTACGATAAAAGCCCGCATGACCTAAGAAAGATCTTACTCCTTTCTCGTTTATAGGTGGAGGTAGCTTCTCAATGGCCATTATCTTTGCACGATCTACTTGCAACTTCTTGGAAGAGATATGATGACCCAAAACAGCAAATTCACTTACCATGATGTGGCATTTTTCCCAATTAAGCACCAAGCTAGCTTCTTCACATCTAATCAAAACTTTTTCAAGGTTACACAAGCATATATCATATGAATCACCAAATACACTAAAGTCATCCATGAAAACCTCCATAATGTGCTCAATTAAACCATGAAAAATCAACATCATTAACCTTTGGAACGTAGCCGGAGCATTGCATAGCCCAAAGGGCATGCGTATCCAAGCAAACGTTCCATAGGTGCATGTGAAGGTTGTTTTCTCTTGGTTCTCCGGCGCAATCATGATTTGATTGTAGTCGGAGTAACTATTGAGAAAGCAATAATAGATATCCACATAAACGGTCTAACATTTGGTCCATGAAGGGAAGAGTGAAATGATCTTTGCATGTTGCTTTATATAACTCCCTATATTCCACACACACGCCAACCCGTTGCTACCCTAGTGGCAATGACCTCATTATTTTTCGTTTTAATGATTGTCATGCCACCTTTTTTAGATACAACGTGCAGTGGTGACACCCACGGGCTATCACTAATAGGGAAGATCATGTTAGAACCAAGCAACTTAAGTACCTCTTTTTGAATGACCTCTTAAATGATAGGGTTGACACGCCTTTGAGGTTGGACTAAAGGCTTACAATTCTCCTCTAAACGTATTCTATGCATGTAAAGAGATGAGTTCACACCCTTAAGATCATCAATTGTCCAACCTATGGCCGTTTTATGCCTCCTAAGTATAACAAGAAATTTAGAGAGTTCTATATCATTAAGGGATGAGGATACAATTACCGGACACCTTTCATCTCCATCGAGATAGGCATATCGAAGGTGGTCGGGTAAAGGCTTCAATGCAATCCTCACCTCCTTCTCTTTGTCCTTGCTTGCTATGTCTCCTTCCTTTGTTTAGCTCTCTCCTTCCTTAATTTACATGAGATTCTCTTTTTCATTACCTACACAATCATCAACAAAAGCATCAATATCAGTCACTTCATTATAGTTAGGAATTTCATAGCTAGAGGTAAAGAAAGGAGTTTGAGCATCTTCAAATGCTTCTTGAATGCAAAGTTCAACCACATCGATAGAGTTGCAAGAAGAGTTCTCCCTTGGATGCTTCATCGAATCTTGTATTGAGAAATGAAGTTCTTCACCATCTAACTTCAAAGTTAACTCCCCTTTGTAGACGTCAATTATCGCCCTTGTCATTGCCAAGAAGGGTTTTCCCAAGATAAAAGGAATGTCCTTATCCTCATCCATGTCAAGAACATAGAAATCCACCGGGAAGATGAAGTTTTCGATCTTCACAAGGACATCTTCTAAAGCCATTTGGAATCGTGGTAGAACCGTCCACCAATTGTAGGGTTTTGGACGTCCCCTTCAAGTGTCCTTGGTCTAGGCTCTTAAATATAGAAAGTGGGATCAAGTTGATGTTTTCTCCTAAGTCGCAAAGAGCATTTCGGACTATCCTATTTCCCATATCGCAAGCTATGGTAAAATATCTCCGGTCTTTCTTCTTTTGAAAAGTCCACTGAAGAGGAAGATGAAGGAAGGAAATCCCTCATTCATCTCCTTGCCTCTACTTCCCTGAAGGGAATAGAAGAAGGTCAGGAGGGTGAGGAAGCGGACGAGGAGGAGGAGGAGGAGGAGGAGGAGGAGGAGGAGGAAAGTGATGAGGAAGAAGATGATGAAGAAATAGACTCTGATGGAGGGAAAGAAACCTCTGAGGACTCTCAAAAGTCCAAAGAGGTAGCCAAAACCACATCGCCTGAACCCACAACTCATGAACACCCCACTAAAGGCTCTCAACAGCCTGAAAGTGTAGACAAATTAGACCCCCCAATCACACAGGGCACTGATATTTTTCCTGTATTTGAGGTAGAAGATGATGAGGAAGTCCAGTACACTTATTTGGACTCACTAAAGGAGGAGGCAAGCTATGAAATAGAGAACCTTTATCCTGCCTTAGACTCTCATCCAACCCTCAAGGAAATGTTTGAGAGGGTCAGGCTACTGGTAAAGTTGATAGATGGGTACTTGTATGAGTTGCTGGAGGCAGTGAAAGGAAAGGGTGAGTCCTTTTGGAGGAAGGGAGAGAGGGAAGTACTAGAGTTTGCCCAAGTGAAGAAAGTCAGTTTACTTTTGACTGAGTGGGATTTTGGCAAGCTTGTTACCAAGAAGCTGGAAGAGGCAAGGTTAATTCAAGGGCCTCAAGAAAAGGCAAGGGAAGATCAGGACAAAGAAGGTGGTAATGAAGGAGCCAACCCAACCACTGAGGGTCAGGCTGATGCTGGACAGGGGACCTCTCAGGTGACTGAGAGTCAGGGCACTGAAGGTCAGGATATCCCTAACCAACCTGAGTCTCAGGGCACTCAGAAGAAAGATGTGCACTCCCCTGATGAAACGCCTATTGCTCAGATAGAAGGGGTAATTCAGAGTGTGGTTCAGGCTGGTGTTGAGCCTAAGACTTGAAGTAAGGAGATTGGAAGTCTAACTAGAAAGGTTGAAAACATTGAAGTAATGATGGAAGAACAGTCCATAGAGACATCTGTGCTGGATGAGCATCTTGATCAAGTCCAAGGATCAAATCTGACTCTGATCACCAATCTCTCAGCAAATGTGGATCAGATGGAGATGCACCTCTCTAAGGAAATCAATGACCTGAAGGCTGGTTTGGAGTAAGAGAGGCAGGCTCATGCACAGGTTGTTGTGGCTGTTAGGCAAGAAAATGTGGAGAAAAGGGAGAGGTTGATTCAGGCTACCATCAATGCTGTGGCAGGTGGCCTGATGAACAGGATGGATGAATACTTAACCAGGAGGGAGAATGCCCTGAAAGAAGAAGTAGAGATTCAGGTTAGGCAAGCACTTTAAGTGCTTCCCACTCAGGCTGCTACAAATCTGATCATTGAAGAGAAGTTGAAGCCCTTCACTAACTTTGGAGTGGATGTTGCCTTCCATTTAAAGGCACTAAATGAAGAAACTGAGCATTGTCTCACCAATCTTAGGGTGGTTGAACAGGATACTGCCAAACATTTTGTTTTTCTTGCTGAACTCTCTAGGAGAGTTAGCAAGAAGGGGAAAGAAGAGGAGAGAGACAGGATAGGCCTCTTGGTGGACCAACAATTGGAAAGGGGCCTGATCCTGAGAAAGTTATTGCTGAAGTAAGAGAAGAAATTGACACTCTTGTTCAGGAAGGTGAGCTAGCTACAGCTCATGAGAAGTAGAAAGGGGTTGCTGATGAAGGAATGGTCACTAGATTATCCAAGGCTAAAGAGCAAATTATCAGAGAAAAAAGACAGAGGGCTGCTCAGAGAAGTGGGAGTGCATCATCTGACACTCAGGCCACTGAGAAGAGAATGGTAATGGTGGCCCAAGAAGAAGAAGAAGATGTAAGTTGGAATAAACAATCACTGGAAAAATACTATGTTTGGAATAGCATTTTTATCGGATAAAAAAACAGAAACTTTTGAGTGGTTGTTTAAGGTTTTCAAGAAATTCATGAGTGGGATGTTGTGGCAGCAATAATTTAATAATATGGGCTCATGCCCATAAATCATATGAGGCCCAAACTCAATATTGCAAAGCTTGCGGCACGAGCACGAGCGAGGTACATGTCGACGAGCACGAGAGCAAAGTACATGTCGATGAGCACGAGCATACTCAAGGTCAACTCACCGAGAGTAATTACAACAATTACGCCAAATGTGTAGCATAATTAGCGCTGATCAGAGACCACACATGGAAGTTGTTATTAATTATGGAAGACATTCCATAATAGCTTTTGTAACGGTTTAGTTGACCATCTCAGAGTAAATGATACACATGTCTTGTTTAGAATACTCTATAAATATGGCTCTAGGGCCATCATTGTAAGGATTCGAACCTTTACACAATCAATAGACTTTACTTAAGTCTCAACTCTTGCAATATAAGACCTGGGCAAATCTCTGCGTTCTTTACGATTTTACGCACATTTATTCAAGTTTTCTTTACTTTTATTGTTATCCTGATCCAAGCCACATACGAAACAATTCAGGTAATAACAATTGGCGCTAGAAGGAGGGCCTATCTCCAAATCTTCATCAAAGATTTTGAAGTTCATCTTCAAATCTTCGAGTTTGAAACACATATTTTGAAGTTTATCTTCAAATCTTCAAACGACATGCGAAGAAAATCATCAAGATTCTCAAGAAAATGAGGAAATTAAAGGCCGCTGCCACTCTTCGTAATGATTTGCCAAATACTTCTGTTGGATACTCTAAGGAAGCTCCAGAGGAGAATTTGACTACTGGAAATTCATTCACCCCTAACCATGCCCCAGTGGCTGAGCGTGCTCAGTTCACGCCCGGGCATCGGACAAGGGAATTGATGCCTATTCCGATGCAAAACTTTGAATCTCCTGAACAAGTGGACTCATACGTCCAGCATCTCCGGCAAAAAGCAAAAGAAATGAGAGCATCAAGGAACTCATCCTCTGCTCCCAAGAAAAATTATAATTTCCATCAGCACAAAATGAGAAGGGTGAAGGAGCACCAGGGGGAAAGTCAGGTGCAAACAACCGAATCTGAATCTCACTCGGTTTTCAACCGACTTGGTTCGGATCATTCCAAGAGGTCATCCTCATGGCCTACTAATCGGGAAGTACCACATGTTTCTTCTCTTCCAGAATCATTGACGAGGTCTTCTAACTACACTCCTGTGCAAACCTCTTATTCAAGAGGGACAGAGCCTGGTAACCCGGCCAGACAACAAATGAGCTTTGCACAAAGTGCGTTACTAAGACGCGACCAGCCCCGAATTTCGGTCCATGATCGATTGGGCCCAGGGGGTTTTCCTTACTATGCTCTTGGAGAACCCGCTTTTGAGATGGTGAGGCCAGCGGTTGTGCAGGACAACCAACAATCCCTCATCCAGGAGTTACAAAAAAGGCTAGACGAGGTAGAGGACAAGGTGGAATCGAGGGTTGTACACTCTAAACGTTTAAGCTCGGACAATGAGCCATTGGCCATCGAGTTGGAAGAGGCTCCCGTGCAATCAAAGATAATTCCCTTTCAAGCTTCCCTCTATGAGGGAAAGACTGATCCAGAGACACATCTCTCCAAATACAAAATTTACATGACAGGTCGAGGTGCAATGGATGCAACAAAGTGTCGTCAATTCCCTTTCACTCTGAGTGATTTAGCCCACAAATGGTACGTGAATCTTGCTCCCCGTACCATCCAAAGCTTCTCTGAGTTGGGAGAAAAATTTGTGTCATACTTTGCTGCAAAAATCAACAAGCCGGAAAGTCATCATCGTTTGATGAGAGTTCGACAGCAAAAGAATAAGGGGGACGAACAATACATTGATAGGATTGATGAGATCATCCTCAGTGGTGAGCCTGTCAGCGACGAGCTCGCACTTCATTCTCTGCTTGGAGGATTTAGGGGAGACTCCCCCATGTTCCGCAGTCTGACCAAAGACCTCCCAACAACATATGCAGAATGCAGGAGACGAGTAGGCGAGCTCATCAATCGTAAGAATTTATTGGCCCAGAGATTGGGTGAGGTAAAAGTGGAGGAGAAACAAGAGAAATCATCTCCATTCAAAAAGAAAAATGGAGATCGAGCATCAAAGACCCCAGGCACCTTCAAAAGATTCAACGCTGGAGAGGAAGTAAATATTGTTACAAAATTCAACCAAACTCCAGCGTACATCTTCAACGCCATTAAAGACAGGGATATGCTTGAACCTCCTCGCCCACTATGGAATGTGCCAAGCCAGCTCGATGATAAACGATTCTGTGCCTATCACGATAGCCCTGGTCATAATACAAGCAGGTGTCGTGATCTCCTTGGACAACTTTGGAAGTTGTTTGACGAAGGGAGATTGAACGAATTTGTTAAACGACCAGTACCAAGGCAGGAAAATAGTGATCAAGGTCCTTCAAAGAGAGGACGAGGAAATTGATTTCCGCCTCGCCAACAAAATGAAGTTGCCAACTTGGAGGATGAAGATGATAATAATGTTGGAGAGAAACCTCCAATTCAAGCTGGGGCATGGGCATATGCTTGAATCAAATAGCAAGAAGAAAGTACTTCAGCTCTAAGATCAAGATTAGAAAATTCAGAGTAGAGGATTTCATGCTAAATAAGATGTTAAACTTCCATTTTGTAAAGCTCTGGGGGCATGTACATATATTGTTATATATGAATAAAAAGTCTTTGATCTTTACAAAATTATTGTGAACACACCTCGCGCAAGCTTCAATGGAAGTTAGCGAGCTCCAAGTTCCTTGCGCATGCTTCAGTGGAATTTAGAGAGGATCTAAATACCTCGCATAAGTTTCAATGAAAGATAGCAAGCTTCAAGCACCTCGCGCAAGCTTCTTTTGAAGTTAGCAAGCTCCAAGCACCTCGCGCAAGCTTCACTTGAAGTTAGCGAACTCCAAGTACCTTGCGCAAGCTTCAACGAAAGTTAGCGAGATCCAAGTACATCACGCAAGCTTCAGTGGAAGTTAGCGAGATCCAAGTATCTCGCACAAGCTTCCGTAGAAGTTAGCGAACTCCAAATACCTCGCGCAAGCTTCACATGAAGTTAGCGAACTCCAAGCATCTCGCGCAAGCTTCAATGAAAGTTAGCGAGCTACAAGTATCTTGAGCAAGCTTCTGTGGAAGTTAGCGACCTCCAAATACCTCGCGCAAACTTTACTTGAAGTTAGCGAACTCCAAGCACCTCGCGCAAGCTTCATTTGAAGTTAGCGAGCTCCAATTATCTCGCGCAAACTTTATTTGAAGTTAGCGAGCATGACTATAGTTGGAGCCAAAGTCGCCCGAACTAAACTAAAGGCGAGCTAATTATCTTGCAAATTTAGTTTAGTGTGAGGCGCGGTGGATTTAGCTCGACAAATATAGCTGACGAGAATAATCCCTCAAAATCAAAGTCCCTTGACGAGCTAATTATCTCTCAACATGGGCAAAAACCAACAAAAAGGCGAGCTAATTATCATGCAAATCAAAGTTGGCAAAATACAACATCTAGGTGAGCTAATTATCTCCCTAGCACAAGCTTATGAGAGCATAATCTACAAAGTCCAAATATTGTACATGGACAAGACTAAGTCAGTTCCCTCACTGTGGCCTTGAACTCGTCAATCTCTTCATCCATCTCAATTAGAATTTCAGTAACCAAGATTGCGGTGTGAAGAGCTTACATCCGAGTAGCCAACAAGGTAGCATCTCCACAACTTTTTTGGACTACACCCTCAAGCTCATGAGTCCAAGCCCGAGGGGGGGCGAAAGTAGTCCATTTTAGATAGCTAGGTAGATCTTAGCTACTCAAAGCCCGCCACAATGTTGGAAAATCAAGCAACATAGGGGGCAAGGAGTACTATCATTTGCAAACATAGAGGAAAATAATAAGTCAATTGTGACATACATCGGAGCTAAGCTTCTTTAAGAAAAATGCCCCGATATACATATCTTGCTCGGAGGGATCACATTCAAGTCATGTACACAAGGGAAAGATATTATGAACAATATCGTTAGGGGGATCGCTGATGTGAGTTTCATCGAGCGGCCAACACTGGCACGACTCACACCAAACCCCACGAGTAACAAATGTTATATTTGACGGTGATAACGCAACGACAGAGATGGTCTAATCGCTGCCTAAACAGATGCACATATATACGACGACGATAGAGCAGCTGCCATCGAACGACTAAACCTGTTGTTGCGGGCTTCAGAAGTCAGTCGTCACATTGTGAGGTGATAAATCATCATCCCAAACAA
This sequence comes from Prunella vulgaris, assembly GCA_026898435.1. NCBI lineage: Eukaryota > Viridiplantae > Streptophyta > Magnoliopsida > Lamiales > Lamiaceae > Prunella > Prunella vulgaris. The sequence continues at coordinate 363,702 of JAPKLY010000178.1, forward strand.
CTACTCAAGTTCGACCATCATTTTTTAGCATTGCAAACACCAAAAGATGACATACGTGTATGTATATATGTATGCACTGTTTATGAGTTGATGAAGAAGATGCTGTCGTAGAATATGTACTTCAGTAAATAACTGCCACTTCTTATGTCAATCTCGTTCAACCGTCACAAGACTGGACAGAGAATGGCCACCGATGAGAAAAGACTAACTATAAAAGCCGCTGATGATTTGTATCGTGAACATCAACCACTATCTGAAATCTTAAAAGAAGGCTTGATGAAGAACTCCACCACCACTGCCACAAGCCTAAGTGGTGTTGGACGGCAGGAAGTGAGTTATTTTCTATGGTTCACCGTCAAAATTTGTTATCAATTTTGGCAAAGATGAGGGCACCAATTTTTTACATGGACGTCGATTAAACTAAGGACGTGACTTTGATGTAGAAGAGCGAATGTAGGACCAAGATAGCCGCTGATCGCACGTAGTACGAAAAATACCTCCACTTCCATCGTAAGCCTGGGAGGTGTTGGATGGGAAGGGGGCTAGTTGCTTTCAATTATTGACCCCAAATTATTTAATTGAGATTGTCGTCATTGACATAACAACAAGAAGAGATGATGGCCACACCATCGTCACTATTTGAGGAATAAGATAGTTGTCGCGTCAATTTTTTGATGAGAAAGGGGCAAAGTCGACAGTGTAGCACGGAGAGGTTGGCTAATTGAAGAGCATCATAAACTCTATTCTCCATAAACAAACCCTTCAATAAGGTGGAGAACTTATTGAAGAAGTTAATTTCGTTCGGAGAATAACCGCGCTTGAAAGACATGCCCAATACAGGAAACCCATAATAAATATCTTTGAAGAGTATGATGGCAGTGGAATGCTCGTCGAAGTCAACAACACTTACATGACTCCGCGACATCTTATATTATTATGTGGTTCACAACTTTTTCTTGCATTGTTGGGCATTATGTGATCAAACTATATATATATATATGCAAAGCGATGTTCAGGAAAGAAAAACATGTATATATACCTGTAATGAGGGAGAACAAATGTACTTTGAAGATGATAAATGGTAGACGTCGACACAAATCGGTGAAGAATCGACCGATGCTGCAGAAATTCTCCCGTTGCAAAAGACAGAATACGGGAGAAGATGGCAACAACTGGTGTTATATCGTCGTGAATAGTCTGCGCAAAAATTATAGCAGTTGGAACCCGACGTCTCGTAACCAGAAGTCTTCCATCGTAGAGTTGGTCGTAGTTTTTCATCGTCAATCGTATGGCGTATGAAGTTATTACTGTTTGACAAGGAAGACGTTCACAATAGACTGAGATTTCCGTCGCCAACAGCCGTAAAGACTTGAGAAACAAGTTTGCCGCTATTTAGGGGAATTTGCTATTGACCGTTGTCAAAGCTGTGCCTTGGAGGAGACAATCGACGCGTCGTGCCTCTCTCCCTAGCGGATGGAACGAACGAGTTTGCAGAGTATACATATATATATATATATATATATATATATATATACATATATATACATATTTGGTAAAGGGGCAGGAGGAGTTGCCATGTTTTGAGATTTGCTTACCACTGCAGGAGATCATATTTCCTATTTTGGAGTCAACTCTTGTGGCTAAGAAAGTAAAAATAAAAATTATGTATATATACATGTGATCGGCCGTGTGTTGAAGATGGCAAAGAGTAGCCGTCGATACAAATTGGTGAAGAGTCAGCCGGCGCTACAGAAATCCTCCCGTCTCAAAAAAGACGAAATACAGGAGGAGATGGTAGCGGCCAGCGTTGCAGTTCGTCGTCACAACTAAACAAAGTCGTAGAATCGCCCCTACGTCAAACTGGTGTTAGAGTAGAGAGACAAATTAAAGGATGTCTGCTGATGAAGATTATCGCTAATGCCACACAGCCGGTTTCATGAAGATCGAAACATGATTTTTCACTCGTTGAGAAAGGTGATCTCAATAGATGACTGGTGTATTCCGTCGACAAAAAAGCAGCCAGGGGCGACAGAGGTCCAACGACGTTACCACGGCACGGAGGAAAATTAGGTGCGCCGTCCGCGGAATTAAATTCACGGCAGCAAGTCTGATGTGGAAAAATCTATACGTCTATGTGTCACGCGGAGGTACGGGCGAAGATGGTTCATCGTCGAGAAAAGCACTGGCAACCGTCGCTCGCCTGAAATAATAATATACAGATGGAAACCAATTCCACTTTGTGTAACCATCGGCCGCTTGCCTAAAATAATAATATACAGAGGGCTGTTGTGCCACTTTGCGTAACCGTCGGCCGCCGACAACCGCTTCCCACTTAACCGCCGGTTGGTCATCGCGATGGATTGAAGGAGATGACGCGCAAACTTGGCAGAGTGAAAGAATATGTATATATATATATATATGCGTTTATATATATATATATATCCTGTTTAATTATGGAATATATAAATGTTTCCACGATTTGAGGATTCTTTTCCCCAGTCAACATATACTGCTACAAAAAAAAAAAAGAGGTTAAGGAGGTTGCAGATTGTGGAATGAATAGAGAAGTTGTTGTTGGTACATCTTGATTATTAATGGGATATATATGACTACACGTATATCATGGAATGATATGGAGAGAATAATATATAAATGGAGTCATATATTATTCCTAGCAAGTTCAATATCAGAGATTTTTATTAATTGGAATAAGTCAATTCCAGATTTTTCTAAGTAAGGAAAAGTAATTTGAATTGTGCTTATGGGCTTTAAGATTTGGGCCAATATCTTTTGTGATTTAATTCGGCACATGCATTGAATTGGGTCAGAGGAAATTCTACAATTGATTCGAGGACTTCTACATCATGTTTAATTTCACTGATCCGTCTCAAGATTAGGAATTTGAGATTTTAAAATAACAAAGGCGAGCCTCAGAGAATTGCTGAATATTTAATTATTTATGAGACAGGATTTCATAGTCTACGTAGTAGCAATGAAGTTGTCTCTGTCTCGGAAAAATTAAAAAATTATTTTGAATATCTCCATCAAACAGATTAAGGTTCATAGACATGTGGAGCAATATCAACGAATTCAGAACATCTTCGGGCAAAATCTCTCAATCATCCCCCCGACTTAGCTCTCGACTTACTTTTAATGTGATACACTTTGTAAAGTTAAGCACATCAAAAGTAGGGGGAAATTGTTGTGGCAGCAATAATTTAATAATATGGGCTCAGGCCCATAAATCATATGAGGCCCAAACTCAATATTGCAAAGTTTGGGGCACGAGCACGAGCAAGGTACATGTCTGCGAGCACGAGTGAGGTACATGTCGACGAGCACGAGCAAAGTACATGTCGACAAGCACGACCATACTCAAGGTCAACTCACCGAGAGTAATTACAACAATTACGCCAAATGTGTAGCATAATTAGCGCTGATCAGAGACCACACATGGAAGTTGTTATTAATTATGGAAGACTTTCCATAATAGCTTTTGTAATGGTTTAGTTGACCATCTCAGAGTAAATGATACACATGCCTTGTTTAGAATACTCTATAAATATGGCTCTAGGGCCATCAATGTAAGGATTCGAACCTTTACATAGTCAATAGACTTTACTTAAGTCCCAGCTCTTGCAATATAAGACCTGGGCAAATCTCTGCGTTCTTTACGGTTTTACGCACGTTTATTCAAGTTTTCTTTACTTTTATTGTTATCCTGATCCAAGCCACATATGAAATAATTCAGGTAATAACATGGGAGAAGTTCAATAACAATATTCACAGACCAGGATCTAGCAATTTCAAAGGCAATAGAAAATGTATGACAAAAATACTTGTGTGTTACTGAATATATGAACAAGTGTTATTATATAGTATAATATGTGTTACTTTATATTTATGTTACTCTTTAATTATACTGCGTGTTACATATATATAAACTGTGTTACTATTCAGATTTTTTCAGAAACAAGGCACAAACTATGTCTTTGGCACCTACAACAGAATGTAGTGAGCAGGTTTGCAAAACTAAAGAGCAATAACAAATTTAAAGACTCGTTGAACAATTGTTTATCGGGCTGCATCGATAGGGATGATTTTGAGAACTGCTGGAAAGTGATGATTACTGAATATAACCTGCAGAACAATGCTTGGTTTACAAGGTTATACACGTTAAAGCAAAAATGGTGCACGGCATTGAACAATAATTTTTTTTAGTTGGAATACGATCCTCACAATGAGGTGAGAGTGCAAATTGTTCAATATCTTTTAACTCAAGAAAGACCACTGGCTTGACTGAATTCCATGAAATTTTTGAAAAACCGGTCAAGGCGTGGAGAGCAAATGAGGCAAATGATGAATTACAATGTCAATGTATGAAGCCACAATCAACTTTGATAATTAATGTAATAGTGAAGCATGATGCAGAAATTTACACGCTGGTTGTTGATGTAATTTCCGTAAGCACGACGATTACTCTGATTACACCAACAATGTGCTGAAATAGACAAGTATGTAAAGTTTTATATGTAAGAAGGTAGGTTGTATTTAAGCACGTCGTTAAGGGGTAAATTTTGTATCCTTTATTCAAATGAATTCGATTATATTATATAGAAAATACAAGTTGTTGGATCATCACTAGTCTGCTTCATCATAAGCTGCTGGTCAGCAGCCTGCTACACTATAAGCTGCTGAATAGCTGTCTGCTTCACTATAAGTTGTTGACTCATCACCAGCTTGCTTTACTATTAGCTGGTGACTCATCACAGCTTTCTTCAATCTCGTTCTTTCTTCGTGCTTGATCAATTATTTTGGACACGTCATTCCGGACTTGATTAATTACTTCCTTAAGCACGCACGTCGATTATTTCATCAACAATTGCCCCCTTACCTGATGTTTGTTTGAACTATGAGATGAATAACAAGAATCAGGCTATTTGAATCTTTGTAATATTTCTTCAGTATAAGGAAGTAAATTGAGCTTGAATTGATATGTTTTTCGCTGTCTTTTTCTTTGTGTTTGTATTTCCTTGTACTCATGCATAGATGCATTAGATGTGATTTCGCATGATTCCATAACCCGGATTATGAGTATACAGAAGGACGCTATGGGCCTCGTTAAAACCTAGTCGTAAACCACCCTTGTGGATAAACCAGTCATAGGAAAAAAGAGTTACCGTGCAATCCTTCCAGATACCCGTAGGATATTTGAATCCATGTGTTCATTGCTCTATTCATGCGGACTGAGTGAACATTGGCTTTCTGTGTTTCTTTATACCTGCAGGTAGATGCATTGAATAATAATTTGTAGCATTTCGTCCTCTCTGGAGGCTCTTTGTGATTTGCTACTGCTGGGATATTCAAGGTATAGTTTCTTGGTGAGCGTTTCTGCTTAGTTGCTTCGAGACTTTCATTATTGTATTGGAGCTTTCTTCTCTCACACTAAGGGATAAAATTTAGCCAGCCGAGATGCCATCATCTACTCCGGCCAAAGAATAAATTACTTCTGTCGCTAGTGAAGGGGATGTGCCCTCAACTGTTTAGGTTTGTATGATAGGCTTGTTTGCTTTAGCATTTTTGTGTCTTCTTCTGCGCGAAGAACTCTTGGTTGAATTGAAGTAGGGACTATTCTTACTTCTTTTGATCATAACATGTATCTCAATTCTGATAATGACATGAAATGTTATTTTCTGCCTCTCATCGTGCGCTACCTGTTATTTTATGTTGTTTCCCTTGTTTCGTTTGCATTTACAGCATTTACGAGGAAAAACATTCTTTATTAGGCCTCCCTCCTGGGATTTTCTTTTTTTATTCTAAAATCTGGAGTTTTTTCTCCTGAGATTTTTTCCTTGGAGTACTCTTGGCCTTTTCATCGTAAATGGGCATTCATCGTCATTATGTCAATTTCTTGTTTGGAGCATTTATCGGTTTTTATTACCATAATGCTTCCTCTCAAGAAATGCATTTTAGTGACTCGGCATATAACAGATTTAGCCTCGTTTCAAGCAGTATCTCTTTAAAAAAGTTATTTGCCTCTTATATCTTATTAGGCTTAAATACCATTTCTTGTCATTCTTAGAATTGAGATATTCATGTCATTCTTTATGCTGACCCAGGGTCAATTTGGCTAAAGCTTCTTTTGCTTGCGATTATCATAATTTTGAGTTTTTCACTTCTTGATGATTTTGCACATCAGGGTCTGCCTGCCCCCCAGTGTAGTGTAAGGGTATCAATAGTTTTGCGCTCGCATACTTGTTCATCGAGTTATTTGTCTGAGTATTAAGTTGTCTGACTCAGCTAACTGCACTTCAATAATTATCATCTCTTGTTCATCAAGTAATTTGCCTGAGTATTGAGTTATCTGACTCAGCTAACTGCACTTCTATAATATTCATCCCCTTCTCCCTATTCAAATGTTGATTGTGATTTATGATCAAGAGTTGAATGATTTGAAATGCACCGGCGTATCGCCAATATTGGTGGTATTTTTGATATAGTTGGAATGATCATCGCTTATAAAAACAGAATAATCTCCTTCAAGAAGGATCATCGCTTCGAGAAGGCGCATCGCCTATATAGGCGGAATCAAGCCTCTGGGAGGCGCATCACCTATGTAGGTGGCATCGTCAATATAGACTGAATGATCGTCGCCTATAAAGATGGAGTAATCAAGTCATCGCCTATAAAGATGGGATAATCGTGCCTTCAGGTATGTGGTGGGGGCAGTTCTCTCTTTTGGGCAAGTGCCTCTGGTGAAAATTTTCTCATATATCTATGACTTTTCTTTCTTAATGTTTCAGGAAGCTTCAACTTTGTTCCGGTTGACATTTAGATTAAGGCCTTCCTCAAAATAATATTGATGAAGGTTATTTTCCTCGAGATGGATATATCCTCCAGTGCGTGCCAGTTCCTCCAAACCGTTTATATGTCCTAATATTTCTGATGGAATTAGTACCATATCTTCTTTATTGGGGTACCGGCAGCCTGTGATGTGGATGGTTGCTTTGGAGTGAACAAAGGGATAAATGTGTCATCTACCAAAGCATGGCTAGAGGAAATGAAAACTCTATTTATCTGGAAATATTTGGAGTTTTCATCATGAAGTGTGATAGCTGGTGATCCTTTCAAATGAATGTTTGGGATCGACTTGCCATTCCATACACTAGCTGGTGTAGTATCCAATGTTATGATGATACACATAATATCTTTGCGGGCAGATCATCGTGCTGGAAGGCACACATTGGAGTAAGGATCAAGGCCCTTCTCCATTTGATATTGGTATCTTTGGCCCATTCATGCTTTACTCTTTTGTTCTCTCGTCTTGTGAGTTGACTTTTATTGGTTTTGCATCGTCTTGCGAGGTGTCCAATGTTTTGAGTCTTGACCTTGAGCATTTTGCATTATCATACAACATAGGAATTTTGTATGTAATAATAGCATGTAGGGCAGGTTATCTTCGCATCTGTCTTGTACAAAAGGATAAACTGATAGTCTCGCCCTTTTGCACAAGATATATACATGTATATGTTACGAAAACTTCCCTGATATCAGAGGTGATGGATTAGTCGACATGTGGCCTTCTCGTGGGGAATTTCTTCATTAATTTTGATAATCTTCTGTCTTCAAATACTAATGAATTTCGGCCATCGTTAATGTTATATCTGATACTTCGGTGGTGTGCGCAGTGCTTGTTGGGGTTCATCTTACTTTTTCTCTTGTCTGATCTTCGAAAGAATGTCGCGTGTTTGATTCAGTTTTTCCTTGAAAAATTATTCCTTGAACTCTTCGCTGCCCCCAGTCTCTTCATCTTTTTCGTGTAATGCTTCTTGTATAGCATTGAAGATTCTTGCATGACTCTTGGGATATGCAAGTTGCATCTTCTACCAGAGTTCAGTCTTTTTCTTCACGGCTATAACTTTTATATCTTCATTCACTGGTTTGTTTTCTAATAATATTTTATAGAATCGTTCCAGAAGATGTCGATCTGATTCTTCATCTCCCATTGATATGAATGATTGCCCAATGTGAGTGGAAATTATTTGCGTTGGATAATGTCAGATTCCCCCATTATATAGTCAATATATTGGGAGAGTCTGATCTCCTGTTCACATCATCTTCAGGTTCAGGTGGAGGCCCCAGAAGGTAGCACTTAAATGTCATTTTTCTTTCTTGACATTTTGATTGACTCATCTTATATCTTTTCATTTTTTCTATTTTCACAAATCAAGGTTGTTTCAGTTGTTTGGAGTCTGATTCTCCCTCATACAGCTCTATAGTCGGATATTGGACTTTTTCGTGAATGGATACTTCTGGAATAATAAGGAATTAAGGCAATGTTTGTGATTGTGAGCTTATGTTGTCCTTTGAACGAATTGATAACTTTGCTTGTAGGTCTTCAATTACACTTTTCATTTTTTTTAGAGGGTCCATTCTCTGGAGGTTGTTCATGATCCAATCGTCTTAAGCGAGAGGATTCACACAGTTCCTTGCTCTGAATAGACACTCCAAATTTTTGTTGCAACCTATTTGCTTTGTGAGGATTTAGCTTCTCTATCACCGGTTGCCTTGATCGGTCATGGACGGGTCATTGTTCAGTAATGTTGCTTTATGGTGATTAGTTGTGTGTTGATTCTTCTATGCTCTTCGATTGTATTTGCTCTCTTTCATCTGCTTGAGAAATATGTGTTGGAGCTTTTGGTATGGAGCATTAGGTATTTCTTCTTAATTTGCTTTCGACGAACGAATAATTCACTGGGCCTTAAGAGTTGTAATCCTCCTTGTCGATGTGCTACTCGAGCTAGTGAGTAACGCTATTTAAATTTGCCACTTCAAGTTGAAGATATGTCGATAATTCACCAGTGATCAATTTGAGTGCTAGTAGGTAATTTGTCATCGACAAGCTTGATAATACGCGATCAGCAGCAATGAGCGGACCATTAATTGAAGTTAGTGGCCTTATTTTTCGAGACACAAGGGATCTTTGCAAGAAAGACTGCTAATTTTTTGTTCTTCTTGAGTCGCAATAACTTTAGTAAATAAGGCCACTAATTTTCTTTGTGTTGCCAATTTATCTGTAAGGCTTCTTGGTGACCATTCTGAAAGCGAGCCAATAACTTCTTTGCAACTTATACTTCCAATCGAGCTATTCAAGTTGGCAAGTAGTAAACAATTCTGAGGTTACGATCTTGAAGGCAGACGCTAACTTTCAACTTGCTCTGAATTTTTCCAGTTGCGAGTGAAGGTCTTCAAGGATGATTGGCAATTCTTTCGAAAATATATTGGCAACTTCTTTGCAAGCAAATATATTTTTTGGTGTGCAACTAGAATTGATCTTGTCAACAATTTGATGTCGCCAATTAATTTTATCCGCAAGGTCATCAACTTCTGACTTCTTCCTCTTCTTCTTCTTCTTCTTTTTTCTTCTTCTTGTCAGTGCATTCGTTCTCTTTTATCAATCTCAGGAGTATATGTTGGAGCTCTTGATGTGACTTGTTCAAAATTGTGACCGTGCGATATGGCTCTTTAATTTTGTAGCTGAGTTATTTGAGCTGGTGGGTAGAGAATAACTTCGAGGTTGCAATTCGTAGTCAGGTTAATAACTTTAAATTTCAGGAGCTGCAAGTTGTCTTCAATTGACAAGGACAATAAATTCTGAGTTTAATCCTTGAGCTGCAACTGAAATTAATCAACAAGGCCGCTAATTTCATGTACTTCTTGGACTGTAATTGATCTTCGTTGTCAGGGCTTTAATTCTTGATTTTAATTTCTTTAGCAAACAATTTTTCTTCTCTCGTCGCGCAGCTTGAATTAATTGCTTTAGCAAGCAATTCTTCCTCTCGTTGCACCTCTTGTTAATTTTAAGCAATTAAAAAGTAATTTTTTTCTCTAGAATTTAATTGTTTTAAAAAGCAAATTTTATTCTCTCAGATTAATCTTGCAAATATATAATTTTTTTATCATTGCAAGATTTATTCATTTGAGATGGGTCAAAATAATTGAATTTAATTTTGCTCCATAGCCCAAATGTTAATAGTGGCCCAAATAATTGAATAATCAAAAAGATTATTCTCATGAAAGTGGATTTAAAATTTAAATGTCGTGGACTTGGTCAAGTTGCTGCACTTCCATCCTCTAGCAACCGATTCCCTCTCCTTTTTTTTTTTTTTTTTTTTTTGGGCGTGGAACTAAAAGTTGCCAGCAGTGGGATCCTTCCATATTTGGTGAAAGAGTGAATGTGCAAGGGACTTATTTGAATTGATCAGCCCATTATAAGAATGGGCAATTATTTGATCAATGCGCAAGCAAGCTTATCCCACAAAATTACTGTAGCAGCAGTTTCACCATCTCAGATAAGTAAGCAGGTCTTTTGGGCGAACAGGCGATCATCGAACAACTTCATTTGTTAAATAGATTGAATAGGTGTTAATTAAAATTTTCATTTATTTTTACAGACAGTAAAATGCGTAATATTGCATATGTAGTAGGGTGTGTTAATGAAAAGATAAAAGATACAGAGAGATAAAGGTAAAAAGAACGTGCAACAATAGGCGATTATTTTGCTTTTATTATATTTTGTACAGAATAATGAGATGTAAAATAAACTTTTTATTATGGGACAGGTATTAATAAGTGCATTTTGCTCCGCAGTTTTGTTCTAAAGTGCATTACACATCTATCATTACCAAAAGGTCCAAATGAGATGCAATTTATGAGAATGTTATGTATTTTATAATGCACATTATCCTCAATAAATTGCATAACATTTGGGTATGCATTCAACTTTAAAGCAAAAATAGTCATCTTAACATTATAATAATTATTCTTTTATAAAACCTTTTATATATTGCAACCCATTTGATCTTTATGGTAACGATTGTTTGCATTAAACTTTGAGCAAAACAATCTATATTTTAGATCTTATTGTAATTAATCCTTTTATTATCTAATTCTGATTAACAACTTATTTACCAGTAATCATTTCATTTCAATTATTTTACTATTTCTGAATCAAAATTAGTGCAAATGCAAACAATGAAATCGTCATTGAAACAACCATTCCGACGAATATTCCTTAAGGGCGTAGCGGGAAAAGAAAAATTCATTATCATCACAAATACTTCTAATGAATAAAAATGCATTCAATACCCATCTAAACAGCGCATTTTCTCAGATGAACTTGTCTAGGAAAACCAATCATTATGGACATAAATTTTAATATGCTATTTCTGTACAAAGAAGAGAATCTGCAGGAGGTAACTAACCAAATATCATTCTGGTAAAACACAACCAATAACTGATCATGAATTATCTGCCTTCACCAATACTCTCAAGAAGCTGTGATGAAGGTGAATATACCGTATCCGTATTCGTATTTGTACTCGTATAGTTGATGTGACTAGTATCCGGGTTTGATTTTGAAGTATCATAGGAGGTGGAGGTAACAAAGGTCGTTGAATCGTTGAATTTCCAGTCAGTGAGATAGCTAGGCCTTGAGGGGACAGTAGCCACCTCGACGTCTCCAGAAAGCATCGCCACAACACGAGACATTGCGGGTCGTTGCCCCGGGGATGCCTGAGTGCATGCAAGGGCAACTCCCAGGATCCGTTTCACTTCATTCGCATCATACTCATGCAAATTTGGATCCACCAGATCCGTTTCCTTGTTGTTTTCATGAACATTCCAAGCCTGATATACCATAGATATCAAACAGTCATTTCAACCAACACTAAAATTAAAGTTATATTTTTGTACCTATAATTCTAATCGCAGCATAACTAGTACTTCCCCTGATTATGAACCATTCGGTGATGACATTAATATACTTATCCTATGATCATTTCGGTGTCATATCTATTACTTCCTCAGTCCACCAAGTATTTTCTCACTTTTCTTTTTGGGTTATCCACCAAACTTGTTCTCATTTCTTTTTTGGAAATAAACAACACCTGCAAACAAACAAATGATTCACACAAGACCACCCCAATACCCTTATTATGTCTACTTTTTCAACGAAATTCTAATTTTCGTTAAATTATGGGCATAAGTTTCATGGAAAGAGTGAGTATCTAATCTAATAATAAAAGAACATAAGTTCTCTCTCGCATCCGAAGTGGTCATATTTGCAGTGTCATTCCAGTCAACCTTGGAGAATTGATCTCAGTCCCTAAACTTTTACAAATTCGACATTTTAGTGTGTCCCGCCTACAGCAGGCTAACAAGATGAGCCACGTGGCTGTTTATCAATGGCCAAAGATTTTTCTTTCCATTTTTATGATGATTTTACTAAATAAACTTTAAAATTATATAAATAATCTTGAAATCATAATTTAATTTTAAGAGAGATCAACTGGATCTAGAATAAAATTAAAACCCTGAAAATTATATTTATAAACCAAAGTACAAGTCGTTTTAGCTAGTTCCATACATTCATTATTAGCATGTTTTTCTTTTCTAAAAATGTGTGTTTTTCTGGTAGTTGTGAAAAGATTAATGAACATGGTCTATTGACTTCTTAAAACTACAATTAATTTGAGAAAATAAAGAATCTTCTAAAACTGAATATGTTTTGGATAATGAATTGAAATTATACTAGTACAAAATAAAACCTACATATGTAAATGAAATGAAAATTTTAAAGATACTAAATAAAATATAAGTATCACCAACAAATATTAAAAAAAAAACTAGAACCGAAACTGAAAAATAAAAAATATTTAATATAATTTAAAATATCAAAATTATATCAGATTATAGAAAAATAAACAATCAAGAACCTTTAATTAATGATATGTAGAAATGGTAATCTTTGATGGTATATTATTCATGTGTAGGAAAACAAAGGGGATTTACTGCACAAAAAATGTTAAGTCAGAGCACGTACCCATTCAAGAAGATATATCCTATCATCTTCCAGAGTTGAGTCAGTATTGGGTCTTCCACTGATAATCTCCAGAGCTAAAACTCCAAAACTGAATATATCGGCCTTCTCAGTAAGATGTCCACGCATGGCATATTCTGGTGCTAGATATCCACTACATCATATCAAATGGAGCAGAAAGAAACATGTCAATTATCCACCTTATGAAATGAAAGAGTTAATATCATTCTTTCTACTTAATCAGTTTTCAAACTTGTTCATATATAAAACTTATATCATTAGATGTATTTATTGATACTATTATATGTATACACAAATACATCAATATTTTACACTGTGATTTCGGTTAACGAATCTAAGGTATCAGTTAATGCATGTAATGGGATCAGTATATACATCTAATGGTATTAATTTCATACTATGAAACTTGTTCATAGGAGGAGACTTTGTGTTTTAGTACTAAGGGGTCCAATTTTAGTCATTTTTGCGGGAAAATTCAAAATCAACCGAAATATCATGTCTAGGACTGAAATTGAACATTTAGGACTAAAACTGATAAAGTAGAAAGAAAAGAGATTTATATTGGGTCCACCCTAAATTGCTGGACGTAACTTTGAAGAGAAACATGCATGGTTAAAAGTACGTGAAAAAATGTTTACATTGTGCCTGCAATTCGAGTGCTTATATGCGTCTTCTTGTCATCATATAATTTGGCCAATCCAAAATCTGAAATTTTAGGAGTGAGATCAGAATCGAGCAGAATGTTGCTAGCCTTCACATCTCTGTGAACAACCCGAGGTCGAGATTCCTCGTGAAGATAAGCAAGACCCCTTGCCACTCCCAAGCATATATCGTAACGTGCTCCCCAGTCAAGATATAGACTTTTTATTCCTGTGCAATCCATAAAAACACATCAATCTAATATTCAGACACCCAAAAGCTCTTGAGGAACATAAAAGAGAGGGAAACACTTTTATGACTTAGTTACACCGTGGAATTTTGACTTAGTTACACCGTGCAATTTTGACTTAGTTCTGAAAAAAGTTCGACTCATTACAAATAAATTTGATAAATATATATAAATTTTGAAGTATTAGTTCATATTAAAAGAAGTATTAATTTGTAGGCTAAACAGTATAAGCACCTTTTCAATATACAACTAATACTATTCATTTTTAAAAAAATAGGTTCATCACATGAACTGTAACGCTCAGCAGAAAAAAACAGTTTGGTTGAAAAAGTTTAGTGAAAATTAGGTTAAAATTGCAACAGTTGCAGTGCACCGAAGTGTTACTCTAAGAAGAGAGCCGAAGAGTTGTGATTCACCAGTTCCAAATAGGAGTTGATCAAGGCTCTTATTCTCGAGATACTCATAAACGAGCAACCGTTTATCTCCCTCAATGCAGCATCCGTACAATTTTACAAGGTTACGGTGCTGAACAGCAGATATAGTAGCAATCTCTGCCAGAAACTGAGCCTTCCCTTGATGTGATTTCACAGATAATTGTTTAACACCAACTTTTCTTCCATCTCCAAGTTTTCCCTATTGCTCAATACAGTGGATATGTTAAATTGACTTCCGTGCACAAGAAAAAGTTGTACATATATAACATATATACAAACATATATATTCAGTACAAGCTATAAAAGTTCGCCTAGACAATGTTGATATTGAAAAAGCGAATCATTTCACAATCTTAAGCTTTAAAATACTAGTATTTACCATGTAAACAGGACCGAATCCTCCCTCTCCAAGCTTATTAGCAGGGTTGAAGTCATCTGTTGCAGCTCTAAGTTCAGAATAACTGAATGTATACGGTCGTGCATCGATCCCTAGTAACTCTGCAAATTATAGAAACAAATATTCACTCCTGGTTTCTTTCTACAATATTGTCGCTCCAAGAGATGAGACGCATTAACTTCATTTCTCTTTCATTGTGGATCATTCTAGACTGAGAATAATGAACTTGTAAAATTCTTAACAAATGCGATCTACTAAATAATGTGTTAGCTCAAGAAGTAGAGTTGAAAGGTTGAACATGGTCTGCATTGAATTATTCAAATTAAAAACATATATATTTTCCCACATTGAAGAAAAAACCTATTCTATGAGCTTTTACTTACCTTCATCCTCAAAGTTTTTCTGTCTTTTTCTTCTCTGGAACACATAACATACTGCAAATAGGGAGAGCAGACATGCAACTGCAACTGGAACAACAATACCCACAATAAGACCAGTCCTGTTCTTTTTCTCAGAAGGAGGATTATTGGAAACAGACGGACGGAAATCTGTGAACAAGTAAGTGGTGAATAACTGAATATCCACAAAAGGCAAACTTTTAAGACTTTTATGAAACTTTTATGACTTTTCTGAATATTTTACGTACTTGGTGTTGCACTTATCGCTGAGATTGAAGGACCATAAGTAGATTGCTGAGGTACACAGCAGGTCCCTTTTCCTGCCCAAAACAGATGAACTTCAAAATAGTTTTCCGACACAGTCACATTGAATTGCCTTTCAACAGCTCTTAAAGAGATCCCAGCAGCTTCTCTTCGTATGTCAAAATCTTTTACCACCAGATTCCCCTGGATATCATTCAACATAGAGTTAATGAACAAGAAATTATGAATAATACGATATGAATATTTATTCTAATTTGAAAAATACATTACAAATACGTTTCTAATTTTACACAGACCTGGATATATATATCAAAAACACGCCGTCCAAGACTCTGCCACGTCCTTGTACCTAGAATTACTGACTCAGCAAACCGGAGTCTCACAGTGTAATTGCCATTTTCAAGGCTTAAGCCATAGTATCTTAATGATCCAGCTGAAATTCGGGAAGATTGGAATAACTCCGAGTCCAAAGTATTAGTAAATTGTGATGATGATGTGGTTCTATATTGAGGGCTATTGTTATCAACATGCAAACCAGCATTGCTAACTGCCCATCTCTGTGTACTGGTTACATAATATGTTGCTGGACCAAGAGGCTCATTTTCCCTTTCATATACAGTCTGATCAGAAGACCTAATCTCATTCCCACCACATTTGACTGCAAAGTTGGAATCTGCAATCCATCATACATAAAGAATCTGTCAATGTTCAACGATATTAACTTGAAATTCCCATGCACTTTAATCTCTACACTTGTTATATTTGTTTTTTCCCTCATGCACTTTGTAAAGCTGAAAGGAAATTCGTAACCCAACGAAACTTCAGCATGCTGCAGGCTAGTATGTTATTCTCATTTTTGACATTTCACAATTTAAAATTCACGGCCGTCTAGAGATTTCTTTGTCTTCTGGATAAAACTAGAGTATTATTTAGAAGGGTAGTATTATACCAGATTGGCTACATTCTGACATTAGAAGTTAGAAATGCTAACAGGCCTAGTCTGTGTCGGATCAATATATCCCCGTTAAAATAACTTTAAAGAGATTTCAAGCTTTGTATAATATATAATATAAATTTCCTAGACTTTGTTCAACCATAAAACCACACTTGTCAACTGTCATATATCTGCAGATATTTATATACAACATAGAAAACCGCCTCATCATTTCACATGCTTCAATACAAATTTCCTATAAATTGATACAGATACATATGACTTACAACGAGGTCGCCCTCTATTGCAAGGAAAGTTCCTCTGTAGACAATTCAAACCAAAAGGTAAAGCACTGCAAGGCAGAAAAAGCTTAGTTATGCACAATACATGAGAAGATGATAAATATAAAAGTAAAATCCAACAAGTAATTGCACAGAAACTAATCAAAAGCAAATCTATGAAATATATTGAATGGTATGTGTAAAGGCACCTGCTGTTAGAATCTCCAATGGTGAAGTTGTTGGAAACCAAATTACTGCCCATGAGAAATTTTGATGATGAAAAATGTTAGAAAGAACATATTATGTAATACATTTAATTATGAAATAATAAGCACATTATTTGTTCATTCATACAGTTGTAGGTTTTGTGGGCTGATCCAAGATGGAAAGCCCCCCGATAATTCATTGTACGACAAATCACTGCAAGCAAATAACAGGATGTCAAGTATTCATGGACTCCTACTGAAGCTTGTGTCTTACAGAGACGAGAAATTTAAGATTTTGTGGTCACATCTTCTTGAATTTTCTTTAATACAGAAGAAATTGACAAACCAAATGCAATAAAGCATGCATACTCACATATTTCGGAGTGATGGACTCTTTTGAAATGGTAGTCCACCTGTTAACTTGTTATTACCAAGAAACCTGAGAATTTTTAAAGGCAAAATAAGTAGCTTTCTTATCTAATTGGCTTTAATGTATATGGGGGGGCTGAATTTTCATAACAGAAATCATAAGCAAGCAATTCATGAATAATTACAGGTTTGTGAGAGCAGTGTGATTGAAAAGCGAGCCTGGAATTGTTCCCGTCAAATTGTTGAAGCTTAAATCCCTGAAACACAGGATTACCACATCACAGGATTATTATTGTAATTTGTAACTGGAGTATAAATACATAACAGGAAGTTCACAATTTTTGTCTGGTAATTATAAAAAGAACAAGAAATTCCATATTTTTCTTCACGTACAGAATTGAAACTTGAAAGCTAATGATGTATGTCTCAATTGGTAGAGAATTTAGTGTTAAAAATCGCACCCAAAATGGAAAATTTGACTGGAAAAAGTCACGAGCCACAAGACCAGAGTAATGAATTTCAGTGATATTAGGACTAAACTGGAGACCGAATTCAACTATAGGTTGAAATTGCACAAATTTTAATGTAACTACATGGTAAAAAAAACAAGACCACCCCTATAGATAGTTGACTACTATTAGGGTGTGTTTGTTTATGGCCCCCAACCCCACATTTTTACCTCAAATCCAAATTCTCAATGTCAAACCGGATATTGGTACTCTCTCCGTCCCAGGATGATCTTCATAGTTGAAGATGCACGGTTATTAAGCAATGAAAGTACTGAGTAGGGATTTGAAGGGTAATTTTGTAAACCTTTATGTATAAAGTAAATAAATGAATTGGATTGTGATCAAGTATGATCTAAAAGTAATACTCCCTCGTTCCACAGGAATTTGCATCACTTTCTTTATTTGGATGTCCCACACAAATTTGCACACTATTAAGGAAAAATTGATTTCTTACGCACACTCACAAAACTACATACACCTTTACCCATAGCCACTACTTTATTAAAAAAATACCTTTTCTTTAAACCACGTGAAATCCCAGGGGTGTAAATTCCCCTGGGATGGAGGGAAAAGCGTTTTGTGTAATTTTGAGGATGCTGTGAGTGTAGAGTTTATTAAGGGTGTGTGCATGTTTTGGCAGGAATAATCCTATGTTAGGGGGACTGATTATTTAGTCCATCAAACAAAACACACCCTTAAATGTGCCAATAAAGAGAGTATGAAGATAATCACGGGACGAAGGGTATATATGATTTCAAATCCTATAAAAATCTATGACATAATACCTGTAATACACCTATTTTTCCTTTTTTAATCACAATCCAATACTCTCTCTCTCTCTCTCTCCCTCCCTCCCTCCCTCCCTCCCTCTCCCCTACCCTATCAAATTCAACAAGATCTACACTCCCAAACATATACAAAACCAAATACACCTCTTATTACTATTCATCAATCCACCTACTGGATTTTAATCCAATCATATCCATAAACAAATATCCCATAATAATTTTCCAGATCAAGTTTATATTCATATGAAATATATTTGGTTTATGTAACATTCCAATATTCCATCAGCCTTGCACAAGTGAGTTACAAAAATTCTCAGAAATAGCAGTGCAATAATAATACTCACAGTAGTGTCAAACTCTGAAATTCACCAAAGTAAGAAGGCACAGCACCAGAAATGTTATTATTCCTCAACACTCTGCCAAACAGATGAGCCGTGCTCTTTATTGATAAATGGAAGTAAAAGAAGCATCATGTTAATTTATTGACAGAACCAGAAGCAATGATTTCTTACAAGGTAGATAGAGCCTTCATCTCTCTGAGGAAGTCCAGTGAAGAGCTACCATTAGATAAATCACTTATTCTCCTAAGGATATCATATATGATCATAAAAATTAGCCTTTGTAGAGCTAAATCACCCAAAATGCTTTAGAGAGAAGTAGTGGAAATACACTAATAGAAGAGGGTAGCACTCACAAGTCATTCAACAGGGTTAAATTGGATATTGATGGTGGTATTGGACCTTGAAATGAATTTCCTTGAAACCTCCTGTTGACAGATTGCAAAACAGACGACCATGAGCCATAAAACTAAGGGGATCGAAGAAGCTTTGTGGGAGTACGTGTGCTCAATAGAATACAGCATATTTTAATTAACAAGATGTGTAGGAAGAAAACAGAAAAGGGAGAATTTTGTCTCACAGTTGAACAAGGTTGGACCAATTTCCTATGAAGTCTGGTATCCGCCCTGTGAGTTCATTGTCTGAAGCCCACCTGAGAGAATTCAGCAAATCATTACCAAATCAGATTGTCAGCGAGAGTTGGATTAAATTATTATATTACATTCCATTTCTCAAATACAGAAAAGAGAATCTTTTCCGCATTGCTCTTACACTCTCTCCAAGCTCCGTAGATTAGCAAAGGATGCAGGTATCGGACCACTAACTCCAGCACTGTCGAAGTATCTGACAATATTGCAATTAAAATAATAAGGATAAATGTCAGCCTGAATATATGTTTCCCCAAACCAACCTAACAGCGAGTGAGCCAAGATTAATAAGGGAAAGGGACTCAAAGTGAAAGCCAAGATTGTTCCAAACCATCACAGTTTGCATAGTAAATAGTGATTAGTGAAACATTGAGGTGATTAAAGTAGTCAACTCCTTGTATTTTCCTTAATTTTCATATGCTATAATGTTGTATAGAACTTACATTTGTGTTAATCTCGATAAGCCCCCAAGTTCAGATGGTAAAGGGCCAGAGAAATTGTTTGTGCTGAAAGATCTGCACATAAATTACATGAACTTATGTAACTATATAACATAGTGGAAAGTTTCATTTTCGAATAAATATATCAGTAGCTGCATATGCTTGCACTGCAAATCAGTTAGCTTGGCTGGTTAAACAACATTCATAAAAGCGAAAGGAAACTCACAGTGATCGTAAGTCAGTGAGTAGTCCAAGCTCCCTCGGAAGCTCCCCTGATAGTGCATTAATGCCTAGGCTCCTAACAGTATGAAATCTCAAATATTCAAAATTATATAAAGAATTAATCTTTTTCATGAACAAGAAAAACTAATAAAGGAACAAAAATGGCATACATGTACTGCATCCGAGTGAGATTTCCAATGGATGGAGGAAGTGGACCTATCAAATAATTTTGGCCCAGATTTCTAATACAAAAATGAGTAGGAAGTTATTGTTGCAGTATCAAATACAGTAAGCATATACTGAGCAGAACACAATTGCAGTATAACATTGAAGGAAATTTACAATCTTATGATATTTTTGTCATTTAATCACAACCTTTAAATTAATCCCATACATCACATGTTCTCTTCTAGTGTGTTTGCTTTAAAGGATAACTCTATCTATCCCCTCAAAACATATATATTTTGGAGGGATAGATAGAGTTATCCTTTAAAGCAAACACAATCAAATTCGCATCTTAATGGTAACATGACAAAGAATTTTGACTCCATGTTAGCAGTAACTTAATAAGATCTCACATTGAATTGCAAGAAATAATTTACAGTACTGAGAATATAAAGTGTCAAATGACATTGCTGAAGTTAGAAGGTCACAGTTCAAAATACAAAAATGTGAAAAGATCAATGAAATATTTAGCAATTTTCCACAACATTAATAGAATCAAGAACCTGAACAAATTTCATACAGAAATCAAACATACAGATTAGTGAGGAAAGTCAAGTTCCAAAGCTCATCAGGTAATGGACTCCCAACATCCATAGAATAAATCCGCCTGCAAAATCATGAAATCGGATCGAAGGAATAAGAACATGATTTCATGAATCCTAAATTATACTCCATAAATAAATTTAAAAAAACTTACAGAGCAGTAATGCGGCAAGTAGAGTTATTAGCGAAGGAGCAGTCGCATTTGATGCCCGGATTAATGTTATCGATTGCAGTTGCATCAATGGCAGCGCCGCTGCATAAATTGCCACTAATATTCCACTCATTTGTCGCTGATATTCCCCACCGCTCGAAGATTCTGTTCACAGCTCTCTCTGTAAATCAAAATAATGCTTGATTTTTATCCTTTCCACGAAAAAGAAAAGAAAATGCTTGCATTTTAAAACAAAAGGACGATTTGTTGTAGAAATTGTGCTTATGAGCAGGCGATTATGTTTGATGGTGTGAGACTGAGAAGAAACAAACATTGTACGCCGCGCGAATTGGAAAAACTATCATTCAGTTTATTCGGACCGATATTACCAAAAAAAACAAAAAAAAATCTACGGATTGAACGGAATCAAATTTTGTCTTGGACCAAATAGGATCAAACCAAAATAATTCAGTTCAGTTCATTTGATCCATTATATCCAAAAGAGAAACATTTGTGTATAGATTTATAGATTTCTATGGTAGAAATATTTATTTTTAAAAAATTTGCGAATCTAAATCGGGTCGGGTCAGATTTGGATATTTTTTTTCAAAATTCGTGCAATTGTAGTTTCAGGTTTTTTCGCTCCCAGGTATTTTACAATTTGGGCAAAGGCGTGTTACAATTAGGCAAAATCTGTGTTACTAATTCTTAAAAAATTAATTTTTTGTATTTTTCAAGTAACTATAAAGAAAATATGTATTTCTCCAAGTATAAATATGTGTTACTTAATTTATTTTTTATTCTCTTTGTTGATTTATGTTAATAATATGTTTTTTTCGCTCCCAGATATGTTACAATTTGGGTAAAGGCGTGTTACAATTAGGCAAAATATATGTTACTAATTCTTAAAAAATTAATTTTTTATACTTTTCAAGTAACTATAAAGAAAATATGTATTTCTGCAAATATAAATATGTATTACTTAATTTATTTTTTATTCTCTTTGTTGATTTATGTTAATAATATGTTATTCATGTACTTAATACATCATTTAATACCTTATATATGTTATATAAAATATAATATATATTTTTATAAGGATAAATAAATGTTTGTGCATACAGTAACACACATTTGATCTTACAGTAACACACATTTACTCTAATTGTAACACACATTTGCAGTAACACACATTTACTCTAATTGTAACATACATTTGCAGTAACACACATTTAGTCTAATTGTAACACACATTTACTCTAGATGTAACACACATTTGCAGTAACACAAATTTACTCCAATTGTAACATAAATTTGCAGTAATACATATTTACTCTAATTGTAACGCATATTTGTTCCTCAATTTGTGTTATTATATGAGCATATATGTGTTACTATAGGATAAAATGTATTTTTATTAA
>JAPKLY010000178.1:417408-431494 GCA_026898435.1 Prunella vulgaris
AAGGTGCATCGCCACTTAAGGCGGGATCATGCCTATGAGGAGGCGCACCACATCGTCATTTAAGGCGGAATCATGCCTACGAGGAGGCGCATCGCCATTTAAGACGGGATCATGTCTTCAAGAATCGAGTATTCGAGAAGAAGCATCGCCTCTCAAGGCAGAATCATGCCTACGAGGAGGCGCATCGCCATTTAAGGCAGGGTCATGTCTTCAAGAATCGAGATTTCGAGAAGACGCATCGCCACTTACGACGGAATCATGCCTACGAGGAGGCGCATCGCCATTTGAGGCGGGATCATGTCTTCAAGAATCGAGAAGATGCATCGCCACCTAAGGCGGAATCAAGTCGGGGCTTGCATGGTTGTTGCTCGACTAGAGGTGTTATTTCTTGAGCGTGAGTCTTTTTGATAAATTATTTATTTTTTTGAGGAAAAGGTTTATACATTGTCCATGTTTTACTTGTTAGACTTTGTATGTTAACCTTTTTTCTCTAAAGTTTACCCACAAGAGAGATAATTAGTTCATTATGGGACTTTATAAGGAATTACCCTTTGCGAGTTGATTAGCTCGACGAGGGTGTTTAAAGTAGTTTCTCGCTAACTTAGTACAAGCTCGGACGAGGATGGTTGTGTCTCGCTAACCTTTAAGAAGGCTTGCGCGAGATATTCTGCTCGCTAACCTATAAGAAGGCTTGTGCGAGAGATATTGCTCGCTAACCTTTAAGAAGGCTTGCGTGAGTTTGATAGAGATTTGCTAGCTCGTGGAGCTTTGGCGCAAAATGTTCTGAACTTGCTTGCTCGATGAGCTACGACGCAAGGTTTTCGTGACCTGCTTGCTCAATGAGCTACGGCACAAGATTTTGTGGCTTACTTGCTCGATGAGCTACGGCACAAGATTTTGAGGCTTGCTTGCTCGATGAGCTACGATGCAAGATTTTGTGACTTGCTTGCTCGATGAGCTACGCCGCAAGATTTTGTGACTTGCTTGCTCGATGAGCTACGGCACAAGATTTTGAGGCTTGCTTGCTCGATGAGCTACGATGCAAGATTTTGTGACTTGCTTGCTCGATGAGCTATGACACAAGATTTTCATGACTTGCTTGCTCGAAGAGCTACGACGCAAGATTTTTGTGACTTGCTTGCTCGAGGAGCTACGACACAAGATTTTCGTGACTTGCTTACTTGAAGAGCTACGACTCAAGATTTTATAGAGTATTCATGCGATAATAGAAAATTTTTCTTTTTTGTTCACAAGAATATATATATTTTGTGCCCCTCGGGGTTTTTAAAAATGTAATCTATTAAAAGTGCTTAGACATGTGAGCATGCAAATAGATTCAAATATTTTACTCTGAACAAGCAATGTGTTCTCATATAGGATAACACTTTTTACTTTTATGAAATTCAAAGCATAAACACATATTTTTTAGGAGGATTTTCCAAAATTATTTTCAAGGTACGTGTACCACAAACCCCCAACTTTTAACATGTCTGATTTTATTAAATGCAACATATTAAAAAGATGAATTACCTGATATGGAGTGGGCAAAAAGCTTTATCCAAAAGTGCTCTGTCGTTGTGGGTGCTCCGTAGGCTCTTAAGAATTTTTTCCGCCATAGATTATTCCATAGATGGCCAAGAAAATTAATTAAGCCTCCAAATTTGATAAATCAGGCTCCATGTTAATTCAGGCTCAAATTCGTGGCCCAAACTATTTACTCAATATAACAAGCCCATTTGAGTTTGGCCCTACCACTCACAACAATTCCACGATAGCAACTCAATTGAAAAATTAGGGCATGATGGGTCTGAGAAGAGGAGACTGGTTATTGGTACATAGAGAACATCGCCGGAGCGAGGAGCTCGAGTTGCGGCGCGATGGGCAGCCTGAAAATGATCAGAGGCGAGGAATATTGCTCAGAATCTGTTCGAATCGTCCACACCAGTCGCCGCCTTAATCCGCCGTGAACCGAGTCCAACCGTTGCGCGTCGCTTCCATGGAGCGATTCCGGCGAAGAAAGGTATGGAGGACGGTCTGTGATGCGTCGAGTAGAGACGCTGGGTGTGAAATCATCGTCGTCTTCTATAACAGCTTCGAGCGCAGACTAGCAGTATTATTATTAAGTGGCGATGTAGGTCTTTGATTTCAGCAGCAGGCCCGCAACTAAACGGTCAAAACCAAGGCTGTCGCGAGGTATCTACCTTGCCAAAATTGGGCGTGGTGCGGAGTGCTTGGCGATGAGGCCCTGTTTGTGGATAGTTGAGGCCGAGGTTCCAGAAATTCTACCGTTGAAATCACTATCCCGTCACCGACAACTCAATTTAATTTGTAGTTCCGCAACGCACACAACTTCGTCTGTAAAGGGAGTACCCACGTCTTCCTCTCACAAAACAAGGCCAAAGCTGTAAATTGGTGGCATGGGTCAACGTCCGACATAGATAAATCTCGAGCCTAGGCTTCTGCGATGCAAAATTTTGGTCCGGCGACGTTGTTTTTGCGATGGGCGAGCATAGGATAGCGACATCGCGAGGCCCAGGGGTGGATGAGGTTGACCCATGGTTGATTCGTTCCAACCGAGGAGTTGGACTGTGTTTGATGCTTGGGACTCGTCTGGAAGTGAGAGGTGGCACCCCGCCTACGGCCGGAGGTCGCCTGATCGGCGAGTAGAGGACGGGGAGTGGTGCGTCTGTGTCGACTAATGGTGACACGTGCCATAATCCCACAGGGTTTGACCAATCAAACGTAGACGTGTTGTTGAGATTATAGAAAATCAATCCAATGGTTTTTATTGAGAACAACTTTTGGTAATAATTTAATCCTCTATTCACGCCCATGGAGACATTTCTAAATATAGCATATTCCGTTAAACTAACACTGATTGTGCAGCAGCGATTAAGGCATCGGTGAAGGCTTTTGTCTCCATGATCAATGGCTTTCCATCTTTGGTACAATAGATTTTTTAAGAGTGAGGATGGCCATAAATGGTGGATTGCAACCTTCTGGCGGTTGTGGTGTTTTGAGAACAATGGTAATGAAAATAACTCGTGACGACGAGATTGCAAAATCGGCGACTATCCACGAGTAGGCCTCATATATCTGGGCTTTCCATCCCAATCACCATGGATATTACTACTGCCAGTGGGAATTGAATCATGAAACAGTTAAGCACGATATTGGCATTAAAGAAAATTCTCATGAAAAATTTCTCTGTGGATCAGAATATGAAAATATATGAATATGCGTAAGTATATGAATTGCATTTGAACTTGATCTAGTTCAGATGATTTTTAGATCAATAAATGTTATTTAGGCTTGAAAATATGAAGTTGATCCTTCGTATAAGCAAAGTAACTCAGTTTTCTTTTTTGCATTCACTTTAAAACCAGAAATCTATGAACTGAATTATAAAATGACTTTTTGGTTTTGACGTTGAACTTGTACAGATTTTTTCCTATAACATTGAGATATTAATAAAAGAAAACTTAGCTTTTTTTTTTTTTGAATGTTGTCGTTCTTCCTTGAATATGAACAAGATAAGTGTACGCCCTCCTTCTAGCGCCATTTGTTGTTACCGATTTATCGGGCTTTATGAACAAATTTATGTGGCTATAAGGTATCCTCGATTATCGAGTAACAGACATAATATAATAAATAAAATAAGAACCACAGTACTGCGGGAGAAGCTTGAGAATCTCTCCTTTAAATATGGCTTTGAGTGCCCTCTCAAGAGAGCCCCCTAGCCTGTATGTATTATAGATATCTTAATGAATCTGTTTTCCCACCTTTACAAATGTGGATGAGGCCCTCTATTTATAGAGGGTCAAGCATAAAAGAATGAAAAGACATATTTGCCCTTCACAACTGGGCCTATTACAAATAAATATAAACAGACCCTATACTATTACATTAGGGAAATTCGGCCCATTTATGGTTAAATCCGGGTTCTAGTAGACCCTCGTCTGGAGGCCCAAATTCATATTATTCTAGTCACAACAGTATCGTTTATATTTCTTACGTATGTTTTCTTGTTGTAAGATTCTCATTTTATTGAGATTTTAAGTTCAATTAATGTATTAAGACTAGTAATAATATTGTCTAAAATTTCATGTTAAATTTTCATCATTTTAATGAAATTTCCATGAATTTTCTATTTTTTACCGATATCGATATTTCCACCGATATATCCATAAATTCAGGGTATCGATATATCTATGTTTGTCATTTGGAAATTTTCTGTTCAATGAATAGTCAGTTGTTTTCATGCTACAATATCTATCCGTTTGAAGAGGCAACAAAAAATGATGATTGATTAAACCTATTTGGATATTGATATTTTTATTAAATATTTTTTATACTTTGAATGTTATTAAAACATCTAATAAAAATACATATTAAATACAATTTATAATGTTAAAATGTATAATCATAAAAATACAATTTATAATAATATACCTTTATGCCATTTTTTTTATCGGTAAATGTTAGTTGTTAGTAGTTAAAAGTTAGTAACACCAAGTCCCCAAACACTTCAAGAATAAACTCCTAGTCAACCTTATATCTCCCATCTCCAATTCGTTCCCAGAGGGAATCGAACCCGGGTCACTCACTCAAGTGAGGAGCCCGGTGGCCAGGTGAGCTAGCCCACCTGGTTAGGGCATATTATTATACAAGGTAGAGGTAATAATAATGTATTGTCTATCAAACAATGTACTAGCACTACAAAAAAAATGGCTTATTACCACACAATTTTTATCACATTATAAAATCAATAACATAATAAACACTCTATATTCACATTAATATTTTGAAGTGTGATAATGTATTATTATACACTTACTTAATACTATTATTACACAATTTAATTAGTGTGTTAATATTAATTTAATTACCACAATTTTAAGTGATATAATAGAACACAGAATAAAACTCAAATGTTTACTATTATTTCTCACATTATATACAAGTGTGGTAAAAGTTTAATACTCTTTAATTAAAAAAAAAGTGGGCCTTCTTTATATTAATATAAATATAAATTATTTTAATATTGTTAAATGTTAATAATAACCTAAGCCTAAATCTTGAGTGCAAGACTTTTACCAAGCCCAGCCCACGAGATCCCACATCTCAACAGAATAATCCCAACCAAAAATAAAAAAAGTGGATACCTAACTCAGCGGAAAATCTCTCCCAATTCTTGTTATTGAATAGAAAATCAAAAAATCAATAGCCGCTCTTGCTGATTCCCAAGTTCTTCAATTGAAAGCTGATAATCGATAGCTAAAGTTTTCGCCGATTCCAATTCTGCACCCCGACTCACGCCGGCGTAAGAAGCAGACGACCGCCGCTTCCTGCTTCACATCCACATAAAGCGCACCGCCCTATGCGCTGACTTGGCCAGAAATCAACGACGCCACCACTCTCTTCCACCAATTGGACAATACCGCGCAACGCGATACTCTTCACCGCGCCCCTGCCATCGGTCGAACCTGTCCGACACTCGCATCTGCCCGACACACAAGACAGCCGAACCATCCTCACGACCCGATCAGTGAAGCCTTGTGTGTGGAGCTGGATGACGCGGAAAAGGTCTTGGTAGATGTCGGTACTGGTTATTTCATTGAGGTTAGCATAATTATTAATTAATGTCATATAATATGAATTATGGATTGTTTTTGCGTAATTTTTGTAATGGATCTTGATCTATCTTTTTACTTTGAAGAAATAGTTGCACGCTTATTAAGAGTGCTTCAAAAGTTTATAGCTATATCTTTATCATAGTTAAATCAATACACTGTTATTGCAACTTACTATGTGTAAAGGGGGGATTTTTTAGTCCACTTTTTTATAAGTGTTGTTACCGATTTATCAGGCAATATGGGTGAATTTATGTGGCCGGATAACAAACAATAATATATGAATAAGTAAATAAGAACAATAGCACTGCGGGAAGAGAGCCCCCTTGAATATGACTTTGAGTGCTCAAAAGAGAGCCCCTAGCCTATGTGTGTATTATCTCTTGAGTTGTGTTCCTTACAAATGAGAAGGATGCCCTCTATTTATAGAGGGACAAGTATAAAAGCCAAAAAGACCTAATTGCTCATTCTAATTGAGCCTATTACATTTTATCATAAAAAGGCCTAAACTATTACATTAGAGGAATTCGGCCCATTTAGGGGTAAACCCAGGTTCCGGTAGACCCCGGTTTGGAGGTCCAAAATTGTATTATTCTGGTCACAACAGATACAACAATTGTTCATAATTATTGAATATTACACAACTAATACTAAAATGATGTCCTATGAGCCTCAAATGTAAAAGAAGAAAGACCATCTTGGTCTAAGCAATAATGGTACCAAGTCATCAAAAAAAAAATTTTATTTCCCTAAATTTCCTGAAATTTTGACCGATAAATTACCGAAATTTCCATGATATTTCTCGATAATCTGCACATTTTGAATTATCCTGGACCGATATCGATATTGTAACCGAAATTTCCCGATATTTAACCGAAATTTTGGAAAATTAATCGTTCAAGTGAATTTCCATATCGGTACCCTCAAATTTCCAAAATTTCCCCGAAATTTCAAACCTTGCATAGATGATCTTTAAAAAAAAAAAACTTAATTGATTCATATCAAATTATAAATTTATATATATATATATATATATATATATATATATATATCAAGTCACCGTATATAAAAAAAAATGTACATAAACCATAATAAGAATTAAATAATTAAATGATAATCAATAATATATGTAAAATTCTGATGGTGTATAACAGTATATACATAAAATATAAAGAATGACATGAAAAAAGTAAAAATAAAATTGGTTACCCGATTGAATATTTCAGGTACCCAATCCAATATTATAATTGTGGATCCGAATTCATCTACTTGATACTTAAAATTTTAAATATATCCAATTCGAATAGTAGAGGTTTTGAGGAAATAGAGCGTCTTTTGTGGTGTTGTAAGGTTACAGCGCCACTCTCATCCCCTTTACTCTCTCTTTCTTAATTAAATTGTATTTATTTTAAATTATATATAATTATGTGTATGTATATGTAAGCAATTAAAATTGATTGTCAAAATAAAAAATAATTTATTATTAGGAATTTAGATAAATTTAATTCTTAAATAATAAAGTCATTTGGGCTTTAAAAGCCTAATAATTCAATTGGGCTTCAAAAGTCTAATAAATCAAATTAGGCCTCAAAAGCCTAATAAATTCAATTGTGCCTCAATAGACTAATAAATTCAATTAGGCCTCTAAAGTCCAATTAATTCTTCTGAATTTTTAAAGTCATCAAGTCCGGTCTTTAAAAAGCCCAAGAAATCAAATCTTCATAAATATCCTTGAAGATTATTAAATCTTCATAAATATCCTTGAAGATTATCAAATCTGAGATATTTTGGAAATATTCTCAAATTATATCTTCCGGCCCATCAAATCTGGCCTACTAATCTTGAATTCTACACCTATAAATAGGGTCTCATTCTAGTCATTTTCATACACAACAAGGAGTCAAGAAGATCAGAGCTTTGGGAGAAGCATCAAGATCCAAGACCTCGGGAATCCTTGAAGATTCAAAGGCGTTCTTCGAGTTCTTCATCAACAAAGACGTTTTGATCCGGGATCACGGTGCGAAGCCTCCGGTCGACGTTCTTCATCAACAACGACGTTTGATTCGAGAAACACGGCACCAAGCCCCTCCAGTCAACGTTCAACTACAACAACGACATCATCAACAAGACGGCACACAACAAGGAGTCAAGAAGATCAAAGCTTAAAGAGAAGCATCAAGATCCAAGACTTCGAGCATCCTTGAAGATTCAAAGGAGTTCTTCGCGGTTTCAAGAGTGTTTCTTCGAGTTCTTCATCAACAAAGGCGTTTTGATCTGGGATCACGGTGCGAAACCTCCGGTCGACGTTCTTCATCAACATCGGCGTTCGATTCGAGAAATACGGTGCAAAGCCCTCCAATCAACGACCATCCACAAGTCTTCAACAACGACAACAACAACAACGAGGAGTCAAGAAGATCAGAGCTTAGAGAGAAGCATCAAGATCCAAGACTTCGGGCAACTTTGAAGATTCTAAGGCGTTCTTCACGATCTTCAAAAGCGTTCTTCGAGTCCTTCATCAACAAGGCGTTTTGATCCGGGATCACGGTGCAAAGCCTCCGGTCGACGTTCTTCATCAACATCGGCATTCGATTAGAGAAATACGGCGTGAAGCCCCTCCGATCAATGTTCAACAACAAGTCCTCAACGGCAATCAACACCGCTTATCTACGACGACACCAACATAGGGAGTCCAAAGGTGAATACTCAACAAAGTCCTTGCATAAGGCAATATTAATTTGAAATAAGGTTTAACGCCCTCAAATTAATATCAACTTCAACATCAAATCGGACTCAACTCCGACAAATCAACAAAGTTCTTTCATAAGGCAACGTTAATTCGAAACAACGCTCAACACCCTCGAATTAACGTCCAACTCCAAAGTCAACTCCGGACCAGCTTCGACATATCAACAAAGCCCTTTTAAAGGCAACGTTAATTCGAAACAAGGCTCAATGCCCTCGAATTAACGTCCAACTCCAAAGTCAACCTCGGACCCAACTCCGAGAAATCCGCAAATCAAGTCAAGACCAAATCAAGACTCGAAGAGAAGAATCAGAAGAATTTATAGAGATTGAACCCAAGACAATCGCTTGATATTTCTAAATTCAAACAAATATAATTCTTTGTAATTTTAATTTTCACTTTATTAATAAAAAAATTATTAATATTTGTGGAGAAAATTTGTAGGTTACAGTATACTTGTATTTTATTTTAAAGCAATATTATTAAGTATTACTGTATTATTTATGTGTGTGTGATTTTTTATTTACTTTAATTTTATATATAAATTAATATATTTTTACATTAAAATAGTATACCTAAAATTTGGAATATGAAAATTTTATATTAAAATAAAATATGGAATAATTGGTCCATATTGCAATTTAACTTTCTATTATAATTTAATATTTTGTTGTAATTTAAATTTTGATTGTGATATTATATTAAATTTCAATTTAAGTTTGTGTGAAATTTTTAATCATTTTAAATATTATAGCATTATAAAAAATATTAAAAATGAATATTATATAATATTATATTAATGCTAAAGAAATAGACTGTTGTGAGTGAAATTATAGGATAGTGTTGAGACCTGATCTTCTTATTTGCCCAAATTTGAAGTTTTCTTACAATGAGCAACTTGTTGAATACACCACCAAATGGGCTTTGGGAAATTCGTCTAGGATCCACTCCGGACCAGGCTCTGATTTGACAACACATTTTTTGCAAATCGATGGCATTAAT
Source organism: Prunella vulgaris (assembly GCA_026898435.1). Taxonomy (NCBI): domain Eukaryota; kingdom Viridiplantae; phylum Streptophyta; class Magnoliopsida; order Lamiales; family Lamiaceae; genus Prunella; species Prunella vulgaris. The sequence continues at coordinate 426,790 of JAPKLY010000178.1, forward strand.
TAGATTTTGTTGTACTGGTTAATCAACTTATTGTCTATTTTCAATCTCTACTAAAAGTATTGAAGCACTTATTTTTATAAAAAATTGAGTCTTATCAACTTAAAAAGTAAGTATTTTTACAATTTTAGTAGAGGTTGAAAACAGACACTAATGACTACATTAGTCATCTCTCTCTGTCGAACTATGAATCAAGTTATGGTTTTAATTGATGATGAATCATGTTTTCTTAGGTATGCAATTTTGTATTATGAGTTTTTCTATAATATTTCTAGCACGCTTTAGATTGTGTTGATGCTTAATATTTTGGCAAATTTATTTATATAAAGCAATTTTCAAAACATATTATTAAAGTAGGAAAAAAATAAATGAAAATAAAACCAGTCGGTACTATCGATACCGAGTGGTGAGGTGTACTTACATCAAATTCCCGTCACTTGTCATTTACTTAACTCACATCAACAGGAGGTAGCTCACGATGATGAGCTGGCAACCATGAAGAAAGCTGTAGAACAGTTACAAAAGCAGGTGGCTACGAAAAATGGCGGAGCCGATGCCACCACACTCCCGGTGTCACCTTTGGCACCTTCCATACTAGGGGCACCGGTGCAGAAGAAAATCCAATTCCCGGTGATGGTCGCATATGAGGGAGAGTCCAATCCTAAAGTACACATCTCAAAGTATGTGGACTTTATGATCTCGGTGGGAGCGTCAGATGCCACCCAGTGCCGAAACTTTTCGCTGACCCTAGGGGACCGGGCCCACCGATGGTTCTCATCGCTCGCTCCAGGGTCAATCCACTCATTTGGCCAACTCACGCGGGAGTTCCTATCTCACTTCTCCGGCTATGGATCATACCTGACCAAGAAGCACAGGCTTACCAACATCCACCAAGGAGACAACGAGTCAGACCAGCAGTACCTAGAGTGGTTTGACAAGATTTTGCTGGAGGGCGAGCTTGTCAGCGAGGACACAAAGATAGTGGTGGTCATGGCCGGACTGAAGAAAGGGACTGAGCTGTGGAAAGACGATTCGTCAGCCCTGAAATATCCTGAAGACGAGAATCCTAGTCAAAATGCACGTGCACAAGCAAACAATGACTCTAGGATTGCGGAATCATCAGGCCAATACTCTTTGGGAAATTAAGAGGATATGGTCGATGTAAATATTGAAGTTTCAACAAACTTCATAAATACGGGAGAATATGTGTGTGATTGGAAGACGTCAAAACATTCATTAAAGAAGAAAATGGAAAACTAAGAAAGAAATGGTTGAATGATGAAATAAAATGTGAGCCGCTATTATTATAAAGCTTTCACTCAATTCCTAATTCAAATTGGTGGCTGCACCTTCTTCTCCGACGACATCGCGGTTGTTTGTCACCATTTCTTGCTTTCGGACTTCTCTGCAAGAATAATACTTACCGCGCGCTCCCTGCAGGAGGAGGAGGAGACGCGAATTTGGTCAAAATTAATTTTAATTTTGGGTGCATCCGGGGCAAGGGTCACTCTTTTTTTTATTGGTAATTGTTAGTTATCAGTAGTTACAAGTTAGTTCACCAAGTCTCAAATACTACAAGAATTATCTCTAATAGACCTTATATCAAGTGATGCAGAAATCGGCCTAAGTGGCCTCTTGTCGACCCAATTTCTGCAAAATTGGTAATTTTAAGTGTTTTTTGGCCTAGGCGGTCTCTAGACGGCCAAAATATTGTATTTTTATATTTTTTTAAAAAGAATATAGGCGGCCGCCCTAGGCGCTAGGCGGCCAAAAAACACTCAATTACCAATTTCGAGTTCTACAACCTTATCTTAATTCGTTTCCAGAAGAAATCGAGTCTGGGTCACTCAATCAAGTGAGGAGCTCAGTGGACATGTGAATTAACCCACCTGGTTCACTAAAGAATACTCCCTCCGTCCCAAAACTACTTTCACACTTTCCTTATTTGGACGTCCCAGTTCTTTTTTCACAAACCTAAAAAGATAAGTTTTTACACTCACAAAAGTCAATAAAATACACTTTTTCTTATTTTATTATTTAACTTTACACTCACATATTTATTTTTTCTTAATTCGCGTGTTCGGAACTATTATAAAAATAGTTTCGGGATGGAGGGAGTATACAATATAAGTCTTCAAATACAAATACACACATATAAGTATATTGTTAAACAACAATGCAACCCTCCCCCTATAAGAATAGAGGTATTAGAATTGGGTGAATAGTTTGTATATGTACCCAAACCAGATCCTGAAATATCGAGAAATTCAAATCCAAATTCTAAAATCCGATACCGGCCCAATATTTTTAAAAAAAATTTAAGATTATACATTTTAACATTATAAATTGTTGAACATTATTTACTATGTATTTTTATGAGATGTTTTAATCAGACTGTTCTTTAGCATGTACATCTAGTGATATGTCACATGGTCTGTTTGTCCATAATGGTGTCTACACCCAAGTGCACGTGATCGTTATCGTCGTGACAAGATGACCAAGTTTATTTATCGAACACAGAGAGATGAGAGATTGAAAGGTATGATTGTTGTTCAAATTCGAAACTCAAACAAAGCAATAAAAGTGGGAATGGTTTCTATGTCTACTAGCTAATCAAGAAAGTAAACTACCTATCACTTTTGTGCAAAGTGAGCAAGTGGAAAGGATATGTATTAGTGTACTATCCTATGTTTCACATGGTGTTGTATCACTTAATCATGCAATGAGTTATTGTACAATCAATTAGGCAAGCCTCCTCAACATGTAAAGGTTTCCCTAGATACACATTAAACTCCTATTGTAGTGCCTATTTACTAGGAATAGTTCTCACTATCCTAGGAATTTCATCAAACACCTAGCATGCATTGACCTAATAACAAGAAGATTTAGGAAAATAGCTCAATTCTCATATGATACTAATTCCCTAATGACCCAATTAATCAATTACACATGTCAAGCATTCATACAAATCATCAATAGAGAGAATTGATCATATAACATCTCATAGCATTCATAAGATCAACATTAACACCACATTACTCCATATGAATCATACACTAACACATAAAGGTATTAGCCCATGGCTAATTGGAAAACCAAATGAGCAATTGAACTAGCTACAATCATCATCATACAAGAAATGTAAAGAAATTGAGAAGTCTTACCTATTACAAGAGGAATTGTAAAACTATGATCTACCTTGAAAATCTACAAGACAATCCGCCAATGGAAATTACAAACCAATCCGTCAAAACTTAGCTCTTGATGTGGAGAGAATGCAGGAACAAACGAATTAACGATCCGTACGGTAGATCGAAAGTAATCGTAAGAAGAAATTTAATGAACCCAACTAGTAACTACCTCTAACTCCTAAGAATCTAGAGAGAGAGTATGATGATGTGTGGAATGTAGAAAATTATCTAAGAAATCTGAAACATGAAGTATATATAGTACCCCATAGGCTTGGACCATAATATCCCTCATTAAACGCGCAAAAGGACGGATTTACCCTCGAAAATGAGTTTCCCGGACTCAGCGCTCGGATGGCAGAAGGGCGGCACTCAGACGATTTTCACGGCCACTGGTCGAGCGGCGGCAGGCGGGCGGTCGAGCAGCGGAGATTCCGTACAGGGATTTTTTGCTCGGACGTAGAAGGCCGTTCGCTCGATCAGTCTTCTTGAGGCGCTCGACCGTAGTGTAAGCTTGCGACGTCCGATTTCAATTTTTTCATATTCGATCCCACGGCTCGTCTAGGCCTCCTAGGGTCTTCAATTGAGTATAAGAAACATCTCTATCAGCTCGGATTCCATCATCTCCTTTCCAATAGTTAGGAATTACTCGTTTTTACCTACAAAACACATTTTCTTGCCACCAAAGGGTCAATAGCACAATTTATACTAAATTAGGGTCAAATATGAATATAATCTCATCAAAACCATATAGAAATGGATGCTAAAACATGCAATTATGACCCTAATCAGGACCTCCAAAATTCAGGGGCCCAGTTTAATTTTTTTTTATGTTAATATAGATAAATCTTAATAAAATTATTGTTAGATATTATATACATGTACACACATTCTCTTTCCTAATAAATATTGGTTATATATATGTATGAAACGTCTTTTATATATATATATATATATATATATTAACGTCTTATGTATATTTCAAAGCACAAAGAATTATGAAGTTTGTTAGTCTGTTAGAATAGGAGATTTTATCTATAAATACGTACTTTACATTTTTCAAATATTAAAACATATATTTTTTTCAAATGCACATAAAAATTCTTGTACTCTCCCCCTCAATTTAATATTAATTAATTTTTCCTCAAAAAAGTCACCAAATTCATGGTATTAAACGGTCAATTTTATTTATTTATGTTGTTAATTGTTTTAATCTTCTCTAATTATTCAATTTCAACCATTACATTTGAGGCCTTATTTTAAAAATAACACAGGGCCTCTATATTTTAAAAATAAAACTTTTAATAACATTCAAAGTATAAAAAATATTTAGTAAAAATATCAATATCCAAATAGGTTTAATCAATCATCATTTTTTGTTGCCTCTTCAAACGGATAGATATTGTAGCATGAAAACAACTGACTATTCATTGCACAGAAAACTTCCAAATGACAAACATAGATGAACTTTTTTTTTTTTTTTTAAATGAACTTAATTGATTCATATCAAATTATATATA
>JAPKLY010000178.1:440746-460217 GCA_026898435.1 Prunella vulgaris
AAGAACCTCGGTGAGTTTCTACCCTTACATGGTGAGTCTCCTTGCGTTGACTTCGGCCGAGGTTAGTGGCGCAGTTCTTTTGGGCGTATAGGTGACCTTCTTTACCTTTGGATAATTGACTCTATAATTCTCCTTGGGTAGTTCGCCTATCAACATTTGCCCCCCAGCTCGTGCACATCATGGTTTGTCTAATGTGTGGGCGAGTTGATTTGTCTTAAAGGACGAGGATTCGAGTGTTGACGAGCTATCCCTCGGATAGACGCCGAGCTTATAGGTGAGGTTGAGCAAGGCGGTTAATGGACTGACGTGGAGCGGGATCCGAGGTATTGTGCACGTCTTTTTAGGCGTGGTTTCCCGCGTCCATCATGATAACTTTTCAAATTCTTTGTAAATTGGTCCCTGCACTATGTGAATATTAGAGCTCGCCTGAAGTCTATAAATATGAGAAATCCTTCTCATTCCGCACTTTCGTATCCTCATTTCTCCGAGCAATTTTCCGGTGATCATCACCTTTGCATCCGACGTGTCTCCGAGTGCTCCCCAAGGTAGAAACCCGTCTCTTTCTTTCTTTCTTTTCTTCCTTGTTCTTCACTTCCTTCGAGTTTTCAGAAATTTCCTATCCTCCACCTCGTCACTCCGGCGATTGTCACATTGGTTTTGGACATCCTGAAAATTGTAACCGAAACATTTTCACCAAAAACCCGATCATGTCGAATCAATCCTCAAGCCGAACCGCTTCGAACCTCAACTCGGGAAAGAGGTCAGTAACTAAAAACATGCCGATTCCCCAAATAACCCCGATTGTGATTACTTCAGAATCTGGGGCGAGCTCCGTAGCTCGCCCGGATAGTTGCGAGCTTCCTGGCGAGGTTCGCCCTGATGTGGGGGAGAAGGACACCAACTCTGGAGGCGGCGAGGAATCGGGTCCCCACAAGCTTCAAGGGGACCTCGGCCGAGCTACCGATGACGCGGCCATCCACAAAGTGGAGGCCGCCAAGGTTCAATAGGAGGTTGCTGAGACTGGCGACCATGCTGAAGAGATCGCCCGTGAGATACATGAAGAGGACGTGGACGGTGGCGTGGAGGTTACCTATGAGTACCTTCGCTTCATCGATTTCCTATTTCCCAAGCTTCCGGAGTACCAGGTCCCCGCCGAGGTCGTCCATGAATTCAATTGGACGGAGTATGTGAGGGCTCACTCGGAGGCCTTTCCTCTACCTGAGCGAGCTCTTCATGACTCTGCTGACCAAATGGACCTCAAAGCAAGTGAGGTTGTGAGCCTCATCAGCGAGTATGCGCTGCCGAAGCTCTGCAAGAAGTACCGCATCCCGCTGGACATCTATATGTACGCCCCCGAGGACAATGAACGTACCGACCTTCCTCCTCCCGGACTGACGGCCATCAACATCCACACCTTGGAGGCCGGGCTTACTCTGCCCTTACACCCCATCATTGGGCAGTTCCTGATGGACAATAACCTCGCCATTTCGCAACTCACCCCGAATGGGTGGAGTAGCCTGCTGGCGATGTTGACGATCTTTGGGCTCGAGGGTTACGAGAACCGGTTAACCTCGACGGAGATCAACGAGTTGTTTACAGTCACCAAGCAGATTAACGACGATAAGGGGTATTTTTACCTCAAAGCTCGCCCGGGGGAGAAGTTCTTAGGAATCCTTCCCAACAAAGTCCGGGACTGGAAAGAACAGTTTTTCTTCATTGGCGGGGATTGGCGAGCTTCAAATGGGCACGGAGGACGTATCCCCTTGCCTGAGGAATACGGAGAAGCCAACAGTAGGTGGCATATTTCGGTGTGCATGGGTCGGATTAGATTTACTACTATAATCTTCTTTTTTGCAGGCCTGAAGCATCACAAATCTAGTCGGGGAAGGCCTGCTATATCCGCCTGCTTTGACTTTGTGCTGTCCGTTTGTTGTCTGCGAGAGCAGAAGGATCGGGAAGTTAAGCATCTGTGCCAACACCATTGCCGGAGACTTGCCGGCCTTATAACCTCGCCTCACCACCTCGCCATCCAAGGTTTAGGTTCCTGGAAGCTCGCCTTCTCATTGATGAAGCTCACCACATTGCTGACTTTATTCTCCAATTTTGTAGGTGAAGGCCCAGCAGTCGCTCCCCCGCCCATCAACGTCCCCGAAGCCTATCATTTCTTAGCTCGTCAGCTAAAGATGGGAAAACCCCACCCAACAGATCTGGAGTCCCCTCTGGGGTGATCTTGGAGGTGACTCGGAAGGTGGACCTCACCAAGGTCGCGCCCTCCGTCGATAAGGCCGGGGGTTCAAGCTCGCATAAGAAAGCTCCCGCCCCCTAGAAAACGAAAGAGAACGTCGCCCCGGTCAAGAAGGGTGCTGGGCGAGGTGAATCTGGATCGGAGCGAGGTTCTCAGCCACCATCCCACCAGTTCAAACGGGCCCTACACCGCGGGGATGGCTCTCGAGTGAGCGAGGATGAAGCTCACTCCAACAAACGGTCCTGGGTCGGTCTTCGCGACGAAGACTTTGAGCATAATGACCGAGGCAGCTCTGGATCGGGCCAAGGAGGATTAGGGCAAGCTATCATTCCCCATTCAACTCCCGCACCTCCAACTCCTCAGAGCGCGCCCCCGCCATCTCCCTATGGGATCCCTATCCAGGATGACACCCTTCTTGGGCTCAATCCTGATAGGTTTGGGTAAGAGGGCGAGCTTTTATTCGAAGTTGGAAGTCGTTTAGTTTGTGACTTATCTATGATTTTTGCTAACTCTCTGAAGGTCTGCAGGTATGCCCCCGTCGAGTTTCCAAATCGCCCTGAAGCTCTTCATACGGCGGAAAGGTGTAAAGCCCTGTCCTCGGCAAGGGAGCTACCCCCCGGCCCTGTATACCGCATCTTCACCGAGGCCCCCAAATACCTCTCGACCTTTGAGCTTGCTATGATCGAGAGGCAGAAGCCCGCCGATAAGGCGAGGTTAGCTATGCATTATGCCTGTGCTGCGATGGCGGCCACCCAGCTCATAACTGATGACATCACGACCGCTGACAAGGCTCGCCACGATACCCGGATTCTGCTGAACCGCGTAGGGGATGAGCGGAAATAGGTCGTAGAGGACCTCACCGGGATGGAGGCGAGGGCTTCCTTGGAGGGGGAGCAAAAGGCCCTGAAGAAGCTGGAGCAAGTTCAAGCTGATTTTAATCGGCAAAAGGCTGAACTTGAGCTTGCTCGCAAGAAGCTCGCCTCCAGGGAAGAGGAGTTCGCTTGGGTGCAGGATGAGGTGAAGATCCTCCGGGAGCAAAGCCAAGGAAACTCGGCGGAGTGTGCCATGCTTCGCGAGGAAGTTGCTTCAAAGGCCTTGGAGATTGCCGAGCTTCGGGGCCGATCTGACGCCACTATCACTCTAGAGGCCCTGGAGCTCGCCAAGACGGTCGCTACTGACCTCGGCTACGTTCTCTGCTTTGCCGAGGTCATCCGCTCCTTCCAGTGGGAGAGGATGAACAAGGAGAGCGAATGGGAGGCTCTCGTGGGGGAGTTCAATGACTGTTTGGCGAAGGCTAAAATCCCTGAGGGCACTGAGCTCAACATTGGAGACCTCGCCGGATACGGGATCAATCTCGACGCCGCCTGGGAACGCTACAACATCATTCAAACCTTCGAGGTCCTGACGGTCGAGGATGATGAGGAAGTCGCCAGGGGTGAGGAGCGAACTCCTCCTACCATGGAGCAGATGCAAGAGGTCTGCGGGGATGCTATGGTCAACATTGGTGAGTTCGACACCAGTGGGTGTTCGGGCAATATCACCATCTTGCCCAGGCTCTCCCCCCAAGGTCGCCCAGCTGCGGGAAGCGAGGTTGTTCCGGGGACCATCAACCCCGAGGTTCCCGCTGAGGTTCCTGCTCCAGTTGCCCCCACTGCTCCCGAGACTTATATCTTTTTCTTTATTTTGATAGTGTGGCTTTTTATCTTTTGATTTTTGTGAAGTTGTAGTAGCTTGCCGGGCACGTATAGCTCGCCCAGAAGGAGCTTATTTTTGTAGTAGTCGAAGCTTGCCGGGCATGTGTAGCTCGCCCAGAAGGAGCTTACTTTTGTACTTCAAAGATGGTCAGCTAGCCGACCTTTGTGGCTAGCACTACTTCGTATACTTAGGAATTTTTCAAGTATCTTTTTGACTTGAAAGCTTCTTAAGTATCTTTTGAATGAAGTTCGAGCCTTTTGTTACAACCTTGTCTATTTACGTTTTTACGCTTACGTTATAATTTTAATTGGCTCGTTTATACTTTAGGTACTTACTTGTTCGTCTTATTCTACTTTCGAGAAGTGAACCGTTCATTTTACGTCACTTAGGACTACGAATCTTACCTTCGCTTGACTAGTACATATTCTTCGTCTTACACCGCTTAGGGCCGCGAATTGCTCGTCTTAAACCACTTGGGGTAGCGAGTTGTACTTTTGTTTAATTCACTTTGGGCGATTGGGTTTCATGAACCTTACCTTGGACATTTTAACTGTCTTTTTTGTGAATTTTTCTAACTTATGGCAGTAGGCGCTTAGTGATCCTTTACGAAGGATACCTTCGCTAACCTGGGGCACTTTGGCCTTTGCCTTTGAGCCTTTAGATTATAACGTTTGGGGGCCTTGGCCCTTGCGTATTACGAAGCTTCAAACAGTTGGACCTCTCTCGAACCTTCGAAAGGTTGGTTGTTTCGTGAACCTACGGAAGGTTGAATATTTCGCGAACCTTCGAACAGTTGGATATTTCACGAACCTTTGGAAGGTTGAATATTTCGCGAACCTTCGAATAGTTGGGTATTTTTTCAAGAAAAACTTCTAACTTCATATAGCAACATAATTTACATTGTCTGCCATCGACACTTCCGATGCGAACCTTTGACTAGTCTATTACAGAATCCTGGTCTATTGATAAAATTTCTTTAAATGTGCTACGCTCCAGGTGTATGATGAGGCATTTCCTTCAGCGTCTTCGAGGTCATAAGTACCGTTTGCCCAGACTGCGGTAACCCGGAACGGTCCTTCCCAGTTTGATCCAAAATACACCCGGTGGGGCCATCAGTTTCTTCCTTAGTACCAGATCCCCAACTTTGAACCTTCGGTCACAGACTTGGGAATTGTAGTACTTCTCCGCTCTACGCTTGTAGGTGGCATTTTTCATTTCCAACGAAGCTCTGGTCTCTTCAATCAGATCTTTTTCGACTGCCAGGGCTTCGTCGTTCTTTTCTTCGTCAAATCCTACCACCTTCTAAGTCTTGTTCTGGACTTCAACTGGTACCACTGCTTCGGTCCCGAAAGCCAAGGCAAACGATGTTTCTCTGGTGCTAGTTCAGTACGATGTTCTGTAAGACCACAGAACCTCCGGGAGTTCATCTGCCCAGCTTCCTTTCTTGTCTTCGAGGCGGATCTTCAATATGTGCTTCAGAATTTTGTTGATTGCCTCGACCTGGCCGTTTGACTACCGATAGTATGGAGTTAGTAGTGCTTCTTGATGTTCCACGAACTACAAAAATCTCTCAACTTTTGGCCGTCAAACTGCTTTCCGTTGTCCATGACGATCGATTGCGGAAGTCCGAACCGGCAGATCAGGTTCTTCCACATAAAGCCGATCATTCTTTCTTGTGTTATTGTCGTGAGAGCTTTGGCTTCAGTCCACTTGGTGTAATAGTCTACTGTTACAACAACAAACTTCACACCGCCTCTGCCAGGTGGGAATGGGCCGATCAAGTCGATACCCCATTTTGTAAAAGGCCATGGGCTGAAAACCAACTTCAGTTGGTTGGCTGGGGAGTGGATATTAGGTGCGAAATGTTGACACTTTCGGCACTTTCGTTCGAATCTAATGGCATCTTTGCGAAGAGTGGGCCAGTAGTACCCCTGTCTGATTGTCTTGTATGCCAAAGCTTGCCCCCAGCGTGACTTCCGCAAATCCCTTCATGAATTTCTTCTAACACCTCGAACCCTTGCTTCTTAGATAAGCATTTGAGTAGGGGTAGAGAGAATCCACATTTGTAGAGCTGACCTTCCACCAACTTATATCTGGCAGCTTGTTTTACTAGCCGACTAGCTTCCCATGTGTCCTCGGGGGTTGTTCCATCCTTTAAGTATTTTTGTATCGGAGTGCACCAATTTTCACTGTCTTTATCCTCTTCTTGCCCCCCACTCGAGGTCTGATTTATTTTGTAATCGGACGTCGAGGGGTTTTTCAGTTTGGTGACTACAACCTCCGTGACCTCTGCTTCACCATTACTGGTAGCTAATCGGGCTAGGGCGTCTGCTTGCGTGTTTTTCAGCCGTGGTATCTGATTGATATAAACCTGCGTAAACATTGAGATCAGATGCGCCGCTATCTTCTGGTAGGTCATCATCTGCTGATCCTTCGCTTCGCACTCTTCCCGGACTTGGGATATTATTAGCTGGGAATCTCCGAAAACTTGAAGATTGGTTGCCCCCACAACTAATTCCCCCCTAAGTCCAGCTATCAAAGCTTTGTACTCTGCCTCGTTGTTGGTTGCTCGAAAGTCGAACCGGATTGCGGAGGTGAAGACTTGTCTGTTCGGGCTGATCAAGGCTACTCCGGCCCCTGCTGCTGTGCTAGTCGATGATCCGTCTACGTAGAGGTGCCACTGAGCTATACGTCCCCTCGTTGGATCTTGCGGGAAAGTTAGCTCGATGATAAAGTTGGCAAGCGCTTGTTCCTTGATCGCTGTTCGGGGAGCGTAGGTTATACCGTATTGGCTAACTTCTAGTGACCATTTCAACAAGCATCCCGCAGTGTCTGGCCGTTGTAGTATTTGACGTAGTGGGACCGTCGTCAGCACCTCTACCAGGTGGTCAAAGAAGTAGGGCCTCAATTTTCTAACACTCATCACCAGTGCATAGGCCAGCTTCTCTGTTAGGGTGTACCGCAACTCAGCTTCGTGTAAGACTTGGCGTACGTAGTACACTGGAAGGTGTGTTTTTGCCTCTTCTCGAACCAGGACGGAGCTGATGGCAACCTCCGACACGGCGAGGTACAGGTACAACTTCTCACCAGGTACTAACTTCGACAGGACCTGCATATCTGCCAGGTATGCTTTAATATCCTCAAAGGCTTGTTGGCATTCGCTCGTCCACACGAAGTGGTTTTTAAGGTGTAGCTTGTTGGCCTTGGCCGCTTCCTTATATCTTCGTGTGTTCGACTTGATCGCCTAAAAAAATGGATGATTTCGATCGCCAGACTTGGAGATGAACCTGTTCAAAGCTGCAATACATCCGGTCAGTCTTTGGATTTTCTGTACGGAATCGGGCACGCCCATCTCGATTATGCATTGGACCTGCGTCGGGTTAACTTCTATCCCTCGCTGGCTCACCAGATGTCCCAGGAACTTTCCCGAATGTACGCCGAAACTGGTCTTCTTGGGGTTCAATTTCATGTTGTAGTGGCGTAGTATGTCGAAGGTTTGTTTTAGGTGGTCAAGGTGTTCCTCCTTTCTCAAACTCTTGACAACTATGTCATCCACGTACACCTCCATAGATTCACCGATGTGTTCGTTGAACATTTTATTCACCAACCTTTGGTAGGTTGCTCCGGCGTTGATAAGTACGAACGACATCCTTTTCCAGCAATACATATTCTTGTTGGTGTAGAACGCCGTATGTTCCTGGTTATCCGGGTGCATTGCTATCTGGTGATAGCCCGCGAAAGCATCCATGAATGTCATCATCTCGTGGCCCGCAGTGCTATCTACAAGCTGATCGATGTGGGGTAGTGGGAAGTTGTCCTTCCGGCATGCCTTGTTTAGGTCCGTGAAGTCGATACATAGTCTCCACGTTCCGTTGTGCTTCTTCACCAGGACGGGGTTCGCGACCCACTGCGGACATAAGGCTTCCTTGATCAGCTTATTGTCCAACAGCTTCCCAACTTCGGTGGTCAGGGCCGCGTACTTGTCTGGTCCATACTTCCTTCGTTTCTGGCAGACGGGTCTCCTTGTAGGATCTATATTGAGCCAGTGGCAAGCGTGCTCCAACGAGATTCCCGTCATGTCTTCATGGGACCAGGAAAACACGTCCAAGTTGGACATCAGGAACAGCTCCATCCTCGACCAGTACGGTTCTGGAAACTCGGAGCCTATGAAAAGTTCTAAGTCCCTTTCCGGGTCCACCGGGAGTGCCGTCAATTCTTCCATGGGAGTGGCTTTCCTCTTCTGACTTTTCTATCTCGGGTCACTGATGAACTCATCCCACTATTCCTGTGACATCTGCGCAGGTTCGTGACCTAGGCGTGGTTCGAGATCATCGGCTTGGCTTTCAACTCGGACAGGTCCCCCAACTGTTAGTACCTCCGGGGATTCGTCAGTTCGGGGAGGTTCTGCAACCTGGGAAGCTGGATCAACGTCCATTGGCATTGGTTCTTGACCTCCCGCAGGTTCCCCATTTTGGACCTCGTCAACCATTTCCATGGGCGCAGGTTGCGAACCCTGTACCGGTTCCTGCACTTGGTTTGTTTGGGCTTCCTCCACTCCTTCCATTGGTGCCGATTGTGCCTCCTGCGCAGGTTCTGAGACTTGGCCAATTTCTGGCAGGTCGCCTACCTTCATCAGCTCAATTTCTGTTTAGATGATGTCTAGGATGTTTGGCTCGTCTGTGGGAATCTGTACGTCCTCTTCAAGGATGTGAACCTGCGTTACAGACTTCTTGGCCCGACCGTCTTTGATCTGGAGTAAACATTCTCGAGCCTTTTTCTGGTCGCCTTTGATGGTTCGGGCACCTTTCGGAGTTGGGAATTTCAAACAATAGTAGTAGGTCAAATACGCCACTTTGAATTCATTGATAAAGGGGCGGCCAAGGAACCCGTTGTAGGAGGACTGCTGGTCGTCAACAAGGAAATCGATTAACCTAGTCAGTCTCCGCTCCGGGTCCTCAGCCGATACAAGCTGGACGCTCAACCTAATAGTGCCTAGGGGGATGGTTACAACTTCCCCGAACCCCACTATCCTAGCATTGCTAGGTTCTATATACGACTCAAAATCACCTAAGGCATCTAAGGTGGATTTGAAGAAAATGTTGGTGAAAGCACCGGTGTCCACGAGTAGTCTGTGTACTCGGATGTTCATGATGTTGGTGGTTATTACCAACGAGTCGTTGTGGGGCGTCAGTACCCCTTCCAGGTCCGTCGAAGAGAATGTTAGCTCATCAGTGAGTTGTGTGACGGGCCTGGAGCTGGAGCTGCCTTCCTGGACTTGATTTACGGCCCGGATTTCAGCCTTCCTTTATCTTTTGGAACTGGAAGGTCTTCCATCTTGGAGACCTCCGACAGCTCCGATTTCTTCTTCGAGAACCAAGAGTTCTTGGGTAGGCTCCAGGTTCTGTTGAGGTTGGGGATGAGCTCTTTGCCTATTTTGAGGGCCGCGTTGGCCTGCGTCCTCTTCTTCATCATCGAAGGCTTCCCTCCTCTCGAACATGGGCCTCTTTGCCGGTACCTTCTTCACGAACTCGGCCAACTTCCCATCCTCGTAAAATTTCCACAGTTCTTTGAGGTGGTCTCGACATTTGCTGGTGAAGTGGCCGATTGACTAATGATAGGCACAGTACTTGTTGGGGTTGAGCTTCGTGCGGTCCTGGCGGATTCTCCTCGGCTCTTCCAACAAGGCTTTATCTTTGACCTCCATAAAGACATGGTCGACGGAGACAGTGAGGACCTGGTTGAGCTTCTCCTTGAACTCATCCCCTTCACCGAATGCTTTCAAGTTCCGGGGAGCCTTGTATGTGCCCCTGGACTTTTTCCCGTAAGGCTTTTTCTCCTCTGAGGCACCGACCTCTTTCTGGAGGGCCTCCTGCATGGCTACGAACACCCCGACTTTGTGCTGAAATTTGGTGTAGGTGTTCAGGCATGCTAGGTGCATCTCCTTCCAGAGTTTGGTGCCTTTTTTGAGGCCCGCCATCACCGCGGCGATTTTGGTATCCTCGCTTACTGGTTCGCCTTCCAGCAGTATCTTATCAAACCTCTCGAAATACTGCTGACGGTCTTGCCCTCGCCTTGGTGGATGTTGGCGAGTCGGTGCTTTTGGGTAAGGTAGGACCCAAACCTGGAGAAGTGGGCCAAGAACTCCTGCGTGAGTTGGCCAAAGGATTGGATCGACCCCGGGGTGCGTGATGAGAACCAGCGGTGGGCTCGGTCCCCGAGGGTCAGCAGGAAGTTCTGGTACTGAGTGGCGTCGGTGGCGCCTACCGAGATCATGTAGTCTGCATACTTGGCCAGGTGGACCTTCGGGTCAGACTCGCCTTCGTATGCAGACATCACCGGGAAGTGAATTTTCTTTTGGACCAGTGCTCGGAGTATGGTAGGTGCCAATGGGAATGCGGGGAGAGTGGTGGCGTCGGGTACGCCCGATTTGGCTGCTACTTGCTGTTGTAGCATTTCGACGACCCTCTTTAATGTGGCCAGCTTGTCGTCACGGGTCACCTCAGGCGGAGGTTGCTCGAAGGTCTTGCGCCTCATGGATGCACGCCCCCGAGGCGCCTTACTCTAGGGTGATCCTTCCGTGATGGGTCAGAATTGGCGCCCGCCATTTGGGCCCAACCTATCAGCTGTGGGCCTCCTCAGTCGGTCGTGTGCGGACCTACGAGGCTGCAGGTCTGACTCTCCCCTCTGGGATGTAGCTGGGGCCGCCGTTCATTCATTCTCCCCACACCTTGGTCCCAATCGGCCTTGGAGGACCTCCCTTCTCAGTGATTGGTGGGTGGCGGATGCTTCGGTATAGGCCGAAGCTCACCCAGTGTGCGGAGCTGGCTCCTCCACTACCTTGGCCTTCCCGGCACGTTCCCGGTGCTGGCGAGCTTGTGCCGAGCTCACCTCCTGCTCAGTGGGGAGCTCGCTATATTGACCCCGGGTCTGGATGCCCTGGGTCGGCCTGGTCTGCTCCCTGACTTCGTTGGCTGGAGCTCGCCGTCGAGCTGCCTCTGTTGCAACCTCTGTAGGGTTGCAATCTTGCGTTGGAGCACGTCGGGGTTGTTGGCGAGGCCCCTCAGGGTCGGGTTCAGCTCCTCCTGAGCTACCGAAACCCGCTGGGGAGGTCGCAGAGCATTGCTCTTCTAAGGAGCTCGGCGCAAGGTCTCCCCCTCGGCCTGGACCTGATCACCCCCTTTCCATCTCCTTATATTTACCGAGGTTTGTTCCTTAGGCATTTTGGGTTTTCGTTGGGGGAAAGTCGCCGAGGTTCTTGACTTCCAGCCAGGGTGAACTTGCTCGGGTTTTCGTCTAGCTTTACGTGTAATGAATTATCCAAAATCCACTTTATCCGTGTACACGTGTGCATTTGAAAACCCTTTTTGGACAGATTTTATGGACCCAAAAATCCGGCTTTTTGCCCGGAAATCTGGGTTTTTGTTCAAAGGGTGAAAATATGTGTGTATCTTCAAGTGTTCTTGAGTCTTGGTCAAGAACACCTTCAAATCTTCAAATCTCCCAACAACTCTCACTATTGGCTCTCAAATTTTTGGGTTAAGGTTCGCCCGTCCTCTAGCGCTAAATTTTTGATAGAATTTACTAATGGTGTTTGTTATGTGGCTATTATAATGTGTTAATCCTATCAAACAATAATCCAAGAGTGTGTTCTTGGATTGGATAATATAGAGAGAGAAAGTAGAGAGCTTAGTGAGAAAAAGTAAAGTGTATTATGATTAAGTTAAGTTGAATAGTACAAGAGAGACCTATTTATAGGTGTGCAAGTGTGAGGTGACATCTTATGAGCCTATTTGGCTTCTGGTGTTGGCGAAGGTTCATAACCCCCGCCTTGATCCCTCACAATGCTACCTTTACAATGCTCCATCCCATTACATATCTATTTGCCTTCTACACACACGTTGCTAATCACCCCTAACCTCGGCGGGCATAGGGGCGAGCTTCAGTGCCTTTGCATTTACATGAGGAACAATGCTGCGAGGGACTTCTAGCTTGGTCCCTTTAACTACGGGCGAGCTTCTCTGCCGAGCTTCTCTCTTCGGGCTTAGCTAAGAACCTCGGTGAGTTTCTACCCTTACATGGTGAGTCTCCTTGCGTTGACTTCGGCCGAGGTTAGTGGCGCAGTTTTTTTGGGCGTATAGGCGACCTTCTTCACCTTTGGATAATTGACTCTATAATTGTCCTTGGGTAGTTCGCCTATCAACAGTCATCATCTTCTTTCTTCACTCTGCTAAAAAAAATCTATCATCCTCCTACAAAAAATCAGTTTTCTTCTCTCAGCATTTCTAGAAAATGGGAAGACGTATTTCTCTCACTCCATCGAAAAACCTTGGCGGGACAACTTTTCCCGACGATGTCATGGAGGAAATACTTTCAAGGATTCCGCCAAAACCATTGAACAAAATGAAAATGGTCAACCATTCTTGGGAGACCTTGCTTTCAAGCTCCTACTTCACCGGTGTCAAGCATATGGAGGTAATGAAACAACAGAACAAGGTCGGTTTCGTGCTCTAGGCTCAAATCGGTTTCGTGCTCTCTTGGGTACAAAATAACAGAGCCCGATGAAGATGGTAATCGTAGGAACCTTATGGATGGTGATCCCGATGTTCAATGTCTTGCTAGTTGTAATGGTCTTGTCCCACAGTGTAATGTTCAAGACATCTTCTGGTTGCGCCATGTTATTGCCAACAAGCACTTCAAAGTTCCTAATCCCAAAATCATCTTTCTGGAGGGAGCCAAATCATGCAGTGCTTATTGGGGTATTGGCTATGTCCATGATACACAAGAGTACAAGATTCTTAGGATTTTAAGTTTCGATTTCGAGCACAAGTCTGAGGTGAAGGTTTATTCTACGTTAAGCAAGGAATGGAAAGACTTGGGTGAGTTCATATTTCACTGCCCTGTTTGGTCTCCTAGGTGTGGGCTGGAGGTTGTATAAACTTTCAGATTTCAGCACGTTACACCTTTTAGTATGTTTCTTCATTTGATTGCAAGTATGAAACTTTCAGGGTAATTAATCTCCTTGGCAACCTAGACCGGATTGGTCATTTCAGAGAATTGTACGCCATTGACGATGATAAACTGATGATATACTCAAGTCTTGTCCATTCTTTTGAAGAGATGAAGATGTGGATTTTGGACAAGTACAACGATGATCAATCATGGAGGCGGATGTCTTTCCCACCTGGTTATCAGTTGGCTCCTGGGGAATACATATTGGACATTCAGCCGTTGCGTCTGGTCAGGCCAGATGATAGAAAACTTCTCATGAGGGTTGAGCCATGGGGCAGGTTCATCGAGTATGACATTGTTGACCAGGTTTACGTTCGGGTTATTGCTCCAATTTACCCTCAGGAGTGCGCCTCTGTTTTTCCATTTGTCCAGTGCCTTCCCCTTCCCATGTAGGTTTGATGATTAAGTTGTGCGCTTTCTAGGTTGTTGTGTTTACCTATTTTGTATTAAGTTATTTTTGAGTCTGTTAGAAATGGGATTAGACTTTGAAACACTGCCTTGTTTTTTGTCATTTGACCTTTGATAGATATGGCCACATGATGTATTAGCTTCTTCTGCAGTTGTTCAAGCATCATTTGGTGGCCATATCTACCAAATTAGTATATATGCTAGTGTGGTAGTTTCTGATATATATGTTGTGGCCAACTTTCTATTAGTGTGGCCATATAAGTATGCTATATATGTGGTTATTATATATTATATGTATTCTGATCTTATACTGCTTATTATGATGTTCTATCTATGTTTGTTGTACTTATGGTGTTTTTGTATGAATTGTGCAAGTCCATCAACATTTGTTTTGTACTGGATTTTATATTGTGTTAAGTACATTTTTTCATGGACATAGATTCTTTCCAATAGCTTACAATTATATCAAATAAATATTGATCATAAATGCTGCTCAATGTTTTGTAAGTCCATGAACATTTGTTCTGTACTGGATTTTAGATTGTGTTAAGTACATTTTAGCACTTGTGGGTCATCAATTCTTACATGTATGTATTTTGCCAACACATATTACTACCAACATGCATATAGACAAACAAAATATGGTGCCACCCACAAACAAGGAAGTGCCAACCACACACAAGATCCTCAAATATGATTCATAATTAAACCCTTAAACTGAACCAATAGTAAATGAGTCATTTTTCCTAGACACACAACAACAAATATCCAATAATGTACTTCTCCAAATGATATACTTTAGCAAACTTCACCAACAAATTCACCCCCTAAACAGATAGACTAATTTAAATATCAACGACAACACATTATCTCTCCATACATTACAACTATTTTTGCCATGTAATTGGGTTCACAAAAGCCTCAACCATTTTGATACGGTAATCTGCGGATGAAGTGTTTGTGAAGACTTTCTTCACAGACGGTAGTTTGTGGATCTCATTCTCAAGAATACAACACACTATCACTCCACAATCCAAAGATGTTGGATCCTGCTGCAAAAGGGGAATTGGAAATGGTCTGTTGGTATCCCTTGCCAACATAACTTTCTTACTTTTTGAAGCATTCCATGACTTGTTCAAAAGATCAGTTACGTAGTCAACCTATTCAATATTTTTTCAAAGATAGAATATATCAGGGACATACATAAACCAAATTTAACAAAAAGCTTCAATTAATGAAGCTAAAATCTTACAACAATCATGGATCGCTCCAAATGCACGTCCTTTGAACACTTGTCTCGTGGCATCTTTGAATTAAAAAATGTCCATGTGCATTGGTTTAAATCAAGCTTTAAAAGTGTCCAATGGTCCCCCAATGCACACGATTCCCCATTTATGTCTCTAGTAAGTAACATAAACAAAAGGATCGCATTCCCAGAGATTTTTTCAATTTTTTTATCAACTAAACTCACCAAGCTACCACTCCTACCCATCTTGTTTGAATAAATAAGCTCATATTATATAGTCATAAAACAATTGAAAAGCATTAGTCGAATCACCAAATTAAAATGTCAAAATAAATGCACAATAGTTAAGTATATTACCCAGCATGACGAAGAGAACATATGTATATTATGGCTCTCCACAAGGTCAGTGTATCTGAGCTTCAGCAGGCTTTCCCACGCACCAATTACCTAAAAAGTTTACATCATCAAATGTTACTGATATCATAATAGAGTGGAAAACACTTTCTATTTCTGCTATTTATTTGTTTGAAAAATATAGTTAATCATCCCCATTACCCCTGTTGATATCCTATCATGGTGTAGTATTGAAACAATGTCTCGCATGTGAACAATTGACATTCCTTAGGATTCTCCCCATGCAACAAAGCTATAAAGAAAAAAAAAAAACCCCAAACCTATATTATTTCCATGTATATTGAGATATCTGCTCAATAACAAGATCATTTTATCAAACTTTAGTATGTTACATAAGATAACAACAAGTGATACTTACCTTTCACCACCATCTCTCCAACATTCCTTCTATTGTGTTTTTAATCTCATCACTCACATTCTTCACAGCTGCATATGACCTGTCCCAACGGATGGGCTTTGCACCACCCTTTTTCTCATGAACGTTCACAACTTCATTGGTATTCAACTGTGGAGAGATCTCTATGGCTTTCCGGTCATCATTTCTGGTCCGGGCTTTCACAGCGCGTGTAATTGTGCTTGGGCTTGGAGCTCTTTTCTGTTTCTTTGATTTTTCATTTTGGTCCGGGCTTGGCTCTCTTTTCTGGTCTGGAATCTTTTCTGCATCAGTGCCATCTTCATAGTTATCAATTGCCTAAATGAGCTGTAAATGTTGCTGTAAACTCTTATTCTCAGATTGAAGCTTTGCATTCACATTCCTTGTTTCAAGTAACTCAACAATCTTGTCTATCTCCTTCAGGGACCTATCGTCGTCAAGCAATTGCGTCACAGTTAGATTAGCAACATCATGTAGCTTCTTCACTATCTCTTCCTTTTCTGCTCTGAGTTGGTTCAACTCTAAGCAGACCAAGTTCAACTCCCTATCTTTTTCTTCTATTTTTTCCTGCATACTTTTTTCCATATTGTCTAGCTCATGCTGCTTTTCATTGAGCATTTTTTTCAGGCTTGTATTTTCACTAGAGACTTTGATGTTCTCCTCCTTCAATTTATCAATTAAGGATGCCCCCTCACCATTCTCTTGCTGAACCTTCTCAGTTTGAACAACGAAATCTCCTTTTTGAAGGTCACATAATACCCTAGCTACACAATCCTTAGGGTCAATGTTCCTTTCTAACTCTGATGACATCCCCAAACTAAACTTTGGGTACTCGTCTCTCAATTTTGGGTTAAATTTCACCGCTTCCATCATTGAGCTTTCATCATTTTGTTGGTTACCATTGTTGTCAACTCGGCCATGAGTACCATTTCTATCATCAGTTAAAATGTCACCTTCTTTGGGCACTGACGAATCTTCTTCCACTTCAACTTTCTTATCCCTGTTATCTCTGTTTCTTTCAACCTGTGCTGGACCAGTACCTATTGGAATTGTTTCATAGACAGTTGTATCTAACTCAGATACATTAGTCTCAGCAATAAAAGGACTCGTGTGCCTCGGGCTCTGAACACTTCCCAGTTCATCCCTATCCATCTTCCTTTCCAATTTACCCCAAAACCTTTGAAGTTCCCTTATCACATCTTTCTCACCTGCAGTGGGTTTCAAGAAAATCTTGTGTATCTGCCAATAAAATAAAATAAAATCTTCATAAAAGTCTATCAAACAGTTAGAATAATATTATATATTTAAAATTTTGAGAACAGTTTATGTATTTGATAAAATACTCAGACACATAATCAGTAGACCTGAAAACTAACATCATTTGGCCTAAGTTTTCGTAAACTGATGTGCCCAAGTGCTTTGTTCAACAGTGACAGATCCCACTTAAGTATTCTGGGGAATACACCAGGATAGGTGGGCTCTATTAAGTTTCCATGTTCACATAGCCAAAACTGAGAAGAAATTATCAACATCAAAATGTTCAGATATGTATCATAATTTACAAAAGGAAAAATCTAAACCAACACTGAAAATTACTTACAGGAAGCAGTAGTGCACAACCTCCTATTTTTAGAGTTCTTGTGCTCATTAGTTGGCCGTTCAAAAATTCAACAACTACTGAACACCAGTCATACTTTCTGATATCTTCTACACTTTTCAAATAAATAGAATAATGTCATGGCACTGATGTATTCCTTCCAAGAGTAAGCAACGTTGCCATTATATATAAATGTAGCAAACGGGAGAATCAGCCACGCTCCTACGATCCGACAACTTCAACACAGACTCTAACTTATCGAAATTGTTCGTTTTTGTTAAAAAACCTCCCATTATGATTTTTTATATCTCTCTCAAAACATCTATTTGCCCAAGATGGCTTTTCATATTCTAGCTGTCTTACAGGTACCAATACTGAACCACATGTCACACCCTTGATTAACTGAACATCTCTACTAGTCACCTTCATCCGTTCACTGCCAAGATGAAATACACCAGATGGTTGGTCAAACACACACATCAGTTTATAAATGTCCTCATCAAATTTATGCCACATTGTCCTATACAACTCATAATTACACCTACGAATAGCATAAAAAAGAATCCAAAAAGGTGTTTTCTTGATGACATCTAATGATTGTTTGTGGAATTTAAGGCTCTGCATATCTCTTAACGTAGCCACCAGTGAACTTCGGAAGTGGTTTGTGTTTGACTCTTAAGACAGACTTCCTAAAGATAAAAAAATATGGCTTGTACATCAAGTAGAATTACATAATAAGACTGTATTTTTGATAGCATTACTTACTGAAAACATTGTTAAGCTTTCCTCTCTCATTATCACTCGAATTAGTTGTTGAGGCAGAGAGGATATCATCCATAGGACCACGATCGGAAGCTTGCTCATCACCTCATAAAAATCATTTTAAAGGTAAAATTTTGTTAATACCATGTTTTCCATACATGACTAAAAACAAATGTATATGTGAAGGAAACAAAACTAACTCTAACCGTATGTATATTTTTTCCTTCCCTCTATCATGTCTTTGTTTACGTTGGGGTGGAGCCCTCTGCATGTCATCTAAGACAAATAATATATTAGCACACTTAACACTAGAATGTGTAAAACCAAAATTTAAAGTTGAGCCAAACATAAATTTATTTAACACAAATTTCAACCTGAACTTTCACTTGAACTATAACTTTCACTTACAATCATTTTTCCTTATAATAAGAAGTTAAACGTTAGTTTTCTTACAACTACACACTTATTCAGTGGTAAGGATGAGGAATCCGTTATGTTCAATAAATAGTTAACACCTTTTGATTGATAATGCCCCACTACTAGATTCGATTTCTTAGATGTTGAACCTGGAAAATGTTGGGGTTACGTGAAGTACTACATTCAAAATAACATTACAAATTTTACATTAACAATAACATTTTTGGAGTACTATAAAGTATGGCAGAGTACTGAAATTCATAAGTAGAGTACTAAATCTAATACTTGAGTGCCATGAACTTAGAGTACATTTTAGTAAATTCATATAACAAAAACTTAATTGTGTAAACTTTACATTCAACAAATTTTATTAAATATATATAACAAGAACTTAAAGTACATTTTAGTAATTTAAGTGAAGATCCAAACAAAATCTACTAACTGGGGGGACCATCAACAATATTTTTCTCAATTGTGTTCACTTTACACTCAAGTATTGCTAAAAATAGACTTTCCACGAAAATGAACTAATTGTTTATATGAAATTTTACCTCCGTGGGCCAACCATTTTCGTCTTCCACCTCTATCAGTTTGACGTTCATTTTCCGTGTCATCATTTTCATATCTCACAGCTCTTTCTCTCCTTTTATCCATTATCTTTCTACTCTGATTTACCAAAAATTTCACCTCTATCAGCGGTTCTTATACTGTTGTCTTTTCAATTTTAAAATTCATACTATATTTAAAGAGTAGATTAACTTCACCAGAAAAATTACAGAATAAATGATAATTTTGCCGGAACCTTAATAATACAATTCCGAAGGGGGGTGAAGAGTAATATTTTACCTTTATAACGACGAATATGGTCCCTTTCCAACACAACGTGTTGTTCAGCTATGGACGCCCTTCTGAACGGAGTAGATATTCTTGCCGGAATCTCAGATGTTCATTTCCGCCGGGAGTGACGAGGAGGGGGTAGTTTCTTATGGAGGCGGATTGAGTAAATCTGATAGATTGAGTAAAGTTTGCCTAAATGGTGTTGTTGGGCGGAGTAGGCAGGTGCGCTGAGTCCAACAGTCTGCCTAGCTGAGTCGGGCGGAGTAGGCAGGTGCGCCGAGTCCGGCGGAGGCATTCGAACTCGTGGGGCTGCAGCTAGATATTGGGTTCAAAGGAATTGATTGTACTACTCATACCAACAAGGTGCATCTTCTTTTCTGGTGCCCATTGTGAAAGAACTCTAAAGTTAAAGCGTGCTTGACTTTGAGCAATTTCATGATGGGTGACCCCCTGGGAAGTTCTCAGGGT
>JAPKLY010000178.1:460227-504954 GCA_026898435.1 Prunella vulgaris
TTTGCGAGGATAGTACATCAGTTCTACTCAACGCAGCCGATCCAACAGGTGTCTTCACGCAAGTGTAAGCGATCGTTATCGTCGTGGCAAATTTGACCAAGTTTATTATTTATCGAACTCAGGGAGAGGGCGGATTGTAAGGTACGATTGTGTTCAAATTTGAAATGAACAAAGCAATAATCGGTATCTAATGTCTACTAGTGCGTCAAAATAGCAAACTACCTATCACCTTGTTTTGCAAAGTGAGCAAGTTGTGTGAGAGATGTATTAATGTACTATCCTATGTTTCACATGGTGATGTATCACTTAATCATGCAATGATATATTGTAAAATCAATTGACAAGCCACTCTAGCATGCAAAGGTCTCCCTAGATACACATTAGAGCCTCTAATTGTTCTTTCTATTCACTAATTCTCACTATCTTAGGAATTTAATCAAACACTTAGCATGCATTGGCCTAATAATAAGAAAATTTAGGAAAATAGCCCAATTCTCATATGAGACTAACTCCCTAATGGCCCTCAATCAATTATGCATTCAAAGCATTCATACAAACCATCAATTTAGAGAATCGATCATACATCATCTCATAGCATTCATAAGATCAACATTCATCACATTACTCCATAGAAATCATACACTAACACACAAAGGAATTAGCCCATGGCTAATTTGGTAAACAAAAGAGTAATTTGACTAACTACAATCATCATTATGCAGGAATTGTAAATGAATGTAGAAATTTTACCTATTACAATGAAAATTTGAAAGATACAAATTACCTCTAAAAGCTATCTAACGATCCGGCAATGGAATTTGAAATTCAAACGGTGGAAATGTAGCTCTAGCTATTACAAGAATGCAGGAACAGACAGATTGAAGATCCGAACGGTAGATCAAAAGTTATCGTAGAAATTGGAAGTAGAAATCTAAAGAATCAAAATGGAAACTACCTCAAACTTCTATCTAGAGAGAGAATATGATGATGTGTGTAATCTAAGAAATGAAATCTAAGAATGAATCTCCATTTCGAAATCTTATATGGAAGTATATAAAGTACCCTTAAATCACTTACTAAGACGCCCTTCATTAAAACGCGCGAAAATACAAAAATAGCCCTGAAAATCCGGAAATTCTGAACTGCTACCGACCACAAGAAGAGTGGCTGCCGAGCGCGGTCGGCAGCTGGGTCGCGCGCTTTACACTCCTGCCGAGCTTGAGCTTGTTGTCTGCCGAGCGCGGTCGCAAGGTATCTCGCGCGGAGCTCTAGCTGCCGCTCCAGGGATCTGGCACGCGACCTCAATAGAGGTGCTGCCGAGCGTAGAGGAGGTCCTGCCGACTTGGTCCCTTAGCTCGGGTCATGCTCGACTTTCCTCGTTTTTGTCATATCTTGAGTTCTAGAAATCCAATTGAGTTGATTCTTTTTGCGTTGCGACCCTCTCTTCAAGCTCTTTATCATGGAATATCAATTGCTTCCATTGGCTCAACTCCAGATTTTAGGACTTTTCTCTATTTTACTCATTTCTTCCTCATTTTGCTCGTTTTCACCTACAATCACAACTTTCTAGCAAAAAAGGGTTAAATACACAAAATATAGCATAATAGGGTCAAATATGAACATAATATCACCAAAAACATATAGAAATGAGTGCTAAAACATGCAATTATGACCCTAATCACACCCCCAAACTAGATTGTTGCTCGGCCTCGAGCAACGAAGCGATAAGATAGGGGAATAATTGTATGTATGAAGCATCAAGTACAAGATCAATGCCATAGAATCATCACTCAAAAACTAGCAAATCTAAGATACAATATCATCCACTTATCTATTAAAATCAAATCAATTAGCATAATATCAAGTCAATGAGTCATGATCCTCACAAGATAGATGTTTCACTCAACCCTCAAGTGTTTAGGCTCTCTCATACATCACACCACATACACATACTACCATAAGCTTGGCTCAAGTCTACATTCTCCACCACTTGATATGACAAATCAATCACACATCATTGAGGTCTTTTAAAGGTTGTAGTGATGGCTCTTTGGTAGGGAAGGATCATATGGATAAAAGTGACTAAGTATGATTAGTAAAGCATAGAAGGAATCAAAGTAGAGATCATTCACCTCTTCATGCAAATAGCAATCCCATCTTCATGCTCTTTCAAAATCACTCTTCGAAGAATCAATCTTCCCTTTAAACAAGTTGTGATCATACTCACAACACATTAGTCAAACTTGACCATAAATTCACAAAAAGTCAATCTTTTTCTTTAAGCTTTTCTAGCACTTGCCTTTGCACATTTTCACATCAACCCATGCATACTTGCATTTCTTTCCACCTTGGCCACCAATTTCTTCATCAAATCACCAATCTTCCTTCCTTCTTTTCACTCTACTAATCATTGGGACAAGAGAGTTCCAAAAAGGAAAGAAAAAGGCTTAAAGTGTGGTTAGCCAAAAGAAAGGATAATCGGCATAAAATGGTAAGCAATGGATATCAATATCATTGGTAGACTCATAGGGCAAAGTGACTCAATATAAATCAAAGAAATGCCTCAAATCATGTTATGTGAAATCCTTATCTAATGTAGCCTCAAACAAGACTAAAGCCAAGTTCTAGAGTAACATGTATGTGTGTGGAACTCACATCAAAGAATATCATCCGTTCAAGATTGAAATGGGCATAAATGGCTCAAAACTCACGGGTATAGGTTGATCAAGACTCATATCATCTAAAAAATGCTCATATCATTGAAATTTCAAGAATCATAGAATCAAAAGTATAAAAGATCAAACAAGAATCAAAAGATCACTCCATTACACTACTCATGACTCTCAATTCATCCACACAATAATAAGCATATCTCATGCATTCACTACTAAAAAATAAGCAACAATATGTCAAAAAATTAACAAGCAAAACAAGGCCTCATCAACCAATAGGCATCAAAGCATAGGAATACTTCCAAAATCAATCTAAAAATGACATTGCAATGAGAATGGCGAAACGATCACACCCCCAAACTTTTTTGGACCAAGGGTCTAAAAAGTTTGGCAAAGAAGTGGAGACAAGATCATGCAATGCACAATAAGGCACAATACTCAATAACATCATCATCAAAACAAACCAAGTCAAACATCATCTAATCAAATACCAAAAAAAAAAAAATCAATAAAAATCATCCAAAATATCAAACTCCTACAAATTCTGAATAATAACAATATCAATTCAAACTAACAAACTAGAAAAGTTGGAATGGAAAACAAGATAGGGATCAGAGATGTGTTACCCTTCCTCATGACGTTTTTACACATCACGGAGGAGGATAATGTGGATGAGTAAAATAGCCCTCTCCATTGTGCCAATTCATCATTGCTCGTTGGTCTTCAAGGATTTCCTCCATGTTGTTGGACATAGTGTTCACGTTTTTGTTGATGGAGTCTACCGTATTGTTGAGAAGAAGATAACTATCGGTCAATCTTGTCATATCCGATCGAAGGAACGAGTAATCATTCCTAAGATCGTCCACATCCCTTCTCAACGACCGTACCTCATGGCCCCATTCATTATAAGTTAAACCCTCGAACACGTGTCCTCCTCCTTGATTATAGTACTCCTCTTGCATCGGCTCATGTCCCTCTTCTTGCGCATCCTCTTCGGGTTGGGAGCTTGATTCCCCCCTCGTTCTTTTAGACGCCCTGCGATTAAATTCCTCTTTGATTTGCAAGTGCAAAGGGGAGTTAAGCTTCAGATTCTCACTCTTTGTAAGTAGAGGGAAGAGGTCTCTTGAGTTTGTTACTATGAAGCAAATGACATTCCCCTTCTTCTTAAAAATTCTAGTATTGATCATGAAGGTCAAATCAACAAGTTCTGGTGCATAAACCTCTCTATTTCTGGTTGGACTTATCTTTTGCATCATAAACGTGATTAATCCACCATAACAGCAGTGTGCCCTCGTGACTTGATGGCAAAGGTTCTTGAAAAGATAAGCACCAAAATCAGCCTTCTTGGACGTCAACATTGAGTGGAGTATATACAACTCTTCACCCCTAACTCTGCTCCCTTCAATTCTAACAAAAGCACTGTTTGCTAGCTTCTTGTGCACGTATGCCAAGATAGGACTAGCAAGGCGAGATGCCTTAGAAATTTGCGCCACATACTCACCTCCATCTTTACTAATTAAGTCCCATGTCTCTTGAGCTCGAGTGAATTTCTCCCAAGTATAAAACTGATGCCTAGGAACATTCTCCACACAACCAAAAAATTGGTTGACTTGACCGCTGGTTAAAACGTAATCCTCATTTTTGAACCGAAATTTGGCCTTGATAGGGACTCCATCACTCTCCACTACTACTAATGTGCTCAAGAATTCAATACATGTTTCTTTGGAATACCCAAAGAACTCCATGGAGAGTAAACCTTTTCAACCTATTCTTTCGAACAATTCTTCCACATGTTCACCGAAGTTGCAAATTGTGGTGGTTATCTTATCAAAGTATCTTCCCGTGTAGAACTCAATGCTCCTCACTTTCGCGAATACTTTGAAATAAATTTCATTGTCCCCAAAAAATAGTTGATGATTGGAAGGTTTGTCTCCACAACTCTTTAAACATGCTTCCTCTAAAGCGGGATCATTCCACTTCTTATTAGTGGAGGAACTTGTTTGCTTAAATGGTGTCTAAACGCGCGAAAATACGAAAATAGCCCTGAAAACCCAGAAATTTTGAACTGCTGCCGACCACAAGAAGAGTGGTTGCCGAGCGCGGTCGGTAGCTGGGTCGCAAACTTTGCACTCCTGCCGAGCTTGAGCTTGTTGTCTGCCGAGCGTGGTCGCACGGCCTCTCGCACGGAACTCTAGCTGCCGTTCCAGGGATCTGGCACGCAACCTCAATGGAGGTGCTGCCGAGCGTAGAGGAGGTCTTGCCGACTTGGTCCCTTAGCTCGGGTCATACTCGACTTTCCTCGTTTTTGTCATATCTTGAGTTCTAGAACTCCGATTGAGTTGATTCTTTTTGCGTTGCGACCCTCTCTTCAAGCTCTTTATCATGGAATATCAATTGCTTCCATTGGCTCAACTCCAGATTTTAGGACTTTTCTTGATTTTGCTCGTTTTCACCTACAATCACAACTTTCTAGCCAAAAAAGGTTAAATACACAAAGTATAGCATAATAGGGTCAAATATGAACATAATATCACCAAAAGCATATAGAAATGAGTGCTAAAACATGCAATTATGACCCTAATCAAGTAAATTTAAATTTTTACTATAATACACACAAGTCTAAAAAATATGTGGCATAGGTGTAGGTCCAAAGAGTTAACATCATGTCAATAGTAAAAATCTTACCTTTTGTACTATGGTCAGACAATTTAATTTAGGAAGATTTGGGGCAAAAGCCCCTTGTTGTAAGTTGGGGAAATTCAAGTCCTTAGTTGTGTTTAGGGTCTTAGGAAAATCACTTATTGTAAGTGCTCCTAATTTTTATATTTTTACATATAAAAATTATACTCCCCCGTCCCTCTATAAATTTCACATTTTATCATTTTGGATCGTCCCTTTATAAACTTCTTATTTGCTTTTTTCACATTTTTTAAAACTATTATTCACTTTTTTATTATTATTTTCATTATCTCTTACACTTTTCTCATTGTTTTTTTACTTTTTCCATTACATTAATTTTACTATAACTATTATTTTAACGCTTAGCTTAATTTATGTGCCCAAAAATAATAACAAATTTATACCCGGACAATGGGAGTGTATATTTATTAAAATTATATAAGCTCACAAAAAAATCATAATTATAAATTATATAGAAATTGTTACATCCTTCCCAAAATAGCCCTTATACTTTTTTTAAATTTTGAGAAGAATTTTAAAAAAGTGCAAAAGTTATTTAGGGACAGATTTTACATGACCTTTTTGAATTTGTTAGCGAAATTATGAAACAATGTGAAGACTAATCGACAATGGAGGGTGTATAATTTAAAATATATTTATAAATTAAGATTATGTATGTGTACATTTTTCTTAAATGTATAATTATTAAATTTAGATTTATTTTAAATAAATTTAAATATTTTATTGTACATTGAATATTTTATTTTAATTTTTTTAAATGCTTCATTTAATTTTTTAAAAATATTTTTATATTATTAATATCTATATATAATTTACTTATTTATCTAAATATAATAAAATATGTGTGTATTTTTTAGATAATGTAACTTTTAATTATTATTTTCTAATTTTAATTTATTTCTGAAATATATTCAAATTTTTAAACTTTAAAAGATATGACCAATATTTTTTAAATTATATGTATTCTTTATTTATATTTATAATTAATGATATTATTTGTATTTTAAATATTTAATGATGTTGATGTTTATTGGGATGATAATTGTGAATTTATTCTTTTAGAAAGAGACAAGTTGTCCAAAATTTAAATTGCAAAAATAAAAAAGAGTATTTTAAATTTAAATTGATTTGTTTGATTTGATTGATGTTTTATGAGATATTAATTGATCTACCT
Organism: Prunella vulgaris; assembly: GCA_026898435.1. Lineage (NCBI taxonomy): Eukaryota > Viridiplantae > Streptophyta > Magnoliopsida > Lamiales > Lamiaceae > Prunella > Prunella vulgaris. The sequence continues at coordinate 466,774 of JAPKLY010000178.1, forward strand.
AAATATGTTAGGTCAACTATATTTATCGTGTACGAGTACCAGAAAACTAAGTAAAATTTAACGGGCTGGCTTATGCGTGTATATTGAATACCAATTTAACTAATAAATTTGAAAATGAAAATAGTAAAATTTATTTAATATTTATATTTATTTATACATGTGTACCATCTAATCGGGTACAAATATAATTTACTTACAACATATATTAACTTTTTTTTTTATTATTAGTCATTAGACAAGTTTCCAAATCATAAATAAATTGTAAAACTATCCATAACACGGTAATAATTTTCTAAGATAAAAATAATTAAAGTAATGCTAGCTTAAAACTGTTACATAATATTTTCGAAGATAAAAATAATAAGAGTAATGTTAGAGTTAATCCTAAATCCAATCATACCGTGTGGAATACGCACAAGTTTTTAGGATCTCATACCCATTGGTACGGTACTACGGTCCAATTGATAACATCTTTATTTCGCTCCAATTGGCGTTTAGGATGGTTTACCATTTTCTCACATTGACTCAACTTATGTAACTATATCCAAATAAACGCACAAAATGTAAAATTAATTTATAGAACGAAATTAATATAATTATATAAGATTATAAATAGCATTGCAATTTAAAATATTATGACGTTAGTTCATATAATTCATAAATACGTGTAGTTGTATTATGAACAGTTTTTAAGGAAAGTGACTCAAATAGATGGGTTCCTGCTATATATTCAAATAATGGGCTATTAAAAGGGCTACATTTGGTCTTAACTCTTAAGTGGTTAAGTGGGGGCTGATGGAGGGAATTAATTTAGCAAATGAGCTGGATGTTCTTCCCCATAATTTAAGTAGTTCACCCGTTCACTTCATCATCCTATAAAAAACCCACATTCAAATCATTCGAAAATTAAAATTTATATCTTTGTCCATTATAATTTTTCGCGGACGTTCACAGGGGCACGCACGCGGGTTCAAACCCTCCCTTCTTCGGCGACGAGCGAGTTCGTCCCTTCTCCGATGCGCGGGTTCATCCCTTCTTCGGCGCGCGGGTTCATCCCTTCTTTGGCGCGCGGGTTCGTCCCTTCTCCGGTGCATGGGTTCACTGAGGCGCGGAGTTTTTGCTTTGAAATGGGGTGAGGTGAATTTGCAAATCAATTAAGTCATATAATGGTAAGGATTATTTACAATGAAAAGAAAATATAGGGTGGTGAAGTGAACGGACATGCTACATTGATTTTAAAAAGAGCAACACTCTTTTTTTCAACTGTAAAATTGTTCATTTTTTAAAAAAATTTATGGGCCTAAATCGGATCAGGTCGAGCTTTTTTTTTTTTACAAAAACTTCATGAAAGCTGTAAATTCCAAGTTTTTGCTCTCAGTTTATGTTACAATATAAACAAATATGTGTTACTATTAGACAAAAACTATGTTACTAGTTCTTAAAAAAATATTTTTTTGTATTTTTCAAGTAACTATAAGGAAAATATGTATTTTTGCAAGAATAAATATGTGTTACTTAATTTATTTTTTATTCATGTTGATAATATATTGTTAATGTAATAACACATCTTTTAATACCTTACATATGTTATATAAAGTACAATATATATTTTTCTAAAGACAAATAAATATTTATATATACAGTAATACACATTTGATATGGTAGTAGCATACATTTACTATAATTGTAACATACATTTGCTCTAATAATAACACACATTTGTCCCCCCCGGTTTATGTTACTATATGAGCAAATACGTGTTACTGTGAGGATAAAATATGTGTTACAATAAGAATAAATATGTATTTTTTATTTTAATCATAATCCTTTAAAATTTAGATATATTGATTCATATTAACACACTTTTTGTTATTTTTATATGTGTTATCATATGAAAAAATAATTATTTCTATAAAAATAAATAAATATATGTGAAAAATTAATATTTTTTATTATATTAACATACATTTTTCTCTTATATTATGTGAAAATTATTTATTCTATAAAAACAAATGAACATATGTAAAATAACAACATTTTATAAGTTAGTAACCAAGGTTGTAGAAGTCGGTAATCAGGCATTTTCTGACCGCCTGGCGCCTAGGCGCTGCCTAGACCCGAAAATGCCTAAAATTGCCGATTTTGCAGAAATTGGATCGGCAAGTGGTCGTCTATCGCCTAAGCACTTAGAACAAGTATTCACTTTTTGCATTAGCATTTCGTTTGTCTAAACGTGGATATGCTAAGCTTGTTTTGATCTATCTTCTAGTTAGGTCTTGTTTAGATTCCTTGTATGAGTCATTTTTGGTCTACGAGATTTTGTTTTTTGGTTTCTTTTGTGAACCTTTTTGTGTCACTATTTTGCTATAGTGAATGTTTTCCGCCATGAGGCGTCACATAATATACATTGTATAATATGTGAAAATTTTGATATCTCCTTGCAAGTGTGTTTTTAAATCTTCCGTTGTGTATGTGTTAATATTTATGTCCAATAATTTTTAACAAATATTTTAAAAGACACTCGCACTATTCACGTAGGGTTGCAAACGAATCGAATCGAATCGAATATCATAGTTTTGTATTTGTATTTGAATAATAATCGAATCGAATCGAATTCGAATCATAAAAATTCGAATCATAAAAATTCGAATACGAATATCATAATTCGAATACGAATACCTAATCGAATCAAAAGTATTTGATTCATTTACAACCCTCGAGTAAGAGTTTGAAATATAAGTGCATATGATATCTAGATTATTATCTAATGAGCTTACATCCTTAAAATAATAGTAATTATAGTAGCCATAAATTTCTAATGGTCTATAATCTTAAAATAATAATAATAACAATAATAATAATAGCAATAATTATACTAACTATTAAGTCTATTATCATTATAATATTTATAAAAAAATATTTAATCGAATATCTACGAATATCGAATCGAATATCATTATTTTGTATTCGTATTTGAATAATAATCGAATCGAATCGAATATTTGTAATCGAATTCGAATCATAAAATTTCGAATACGAATATCAAAATTCGAATATGAATACCGAATCGAATCAAAATTATTTGATTCGTTTGCAACCCTATTCACGTTCATTAAACTTTCGTATAAAGCTATAGAAATTTTATTAAGTGCTCAAGTAAGCAAAACTCATAAATATTTCCAACAAGAACATTAAACTATTTAGCAAGATTGATTAGATTTTATAGGATTCTAAGCTAGTGTACTTAGTTTGTACTCCCTCGTTCATGAAAATTGGGCCACTTTTTTTGCACGTGATTTAATGTAATATGTCGAAGGGTATTATGTAATATTGTAAAGTTCGTTTACGAATTTAAAAATGTATATGAAAAATATGTTTATATACTTTTCATATACAATTTTTAAATTTTTAAACGGACTTCACAATATCCCATAATATCCTCTAACATATTATATTAAATCATGTACAAAAAAGATAATCAAATTTTGATGGACGGAGGAAGTATCTCCTAATATAGTTGTCGCAACTTATCACCGAGCTAATACCCAAACAAAAATCACTATCAACAATATTAATTAAAATATTGTATATGCAATATTTAGAGAATATTTTAACCTTATCTATATGCTAAATTATTATAAAGGATTCTAAACCTTGTTGGAAACTGTTATCCAAACCTTTCTTTCGATTGGTTGAGAGTTAGACTATTTGAAATTAATGTTACTAGTAATTGAGCCAGATTTAGCACAATGTTGTTGTCATAAGAGGGGACTGGAACTCGAAGAAATATCCAGATATTCGAATTCTACATGAGAAGATAAGAATAAAAATATCACTTGACAATTTACGTCAAGATTTCTAATATATTGAAACTGCGTGCTTAACTAATCTAAGAAGAGTGCACGTGAAAATATAATTTTTGAATCGATTATTTCTGTATTTTCACTGCTTTATAATTCTTTAACTATCATATAACCAATTTTAATGAAGCAAGCATATAAACGTTTGAATCAACTATACGTAACCAATTTGCCTAGTTTATACAATTAAGTAAAAAGATTTTCTCAAGCAAAACGAGTATAACCTAAATGTATGATTGGTATGTTAATAGATTAAGAATAAAATGTCATTCCTTAATCTATTCTAAATACGATAATTTCTATATGACAAAATCATGTGTAAGACCGTCCTAATTGTATAAAACCAACCAAATAAAAAAATAATGGAGTTATAATAAAATGTGATAATATTTTTAAAGAAAAGTGATAAGTCACTTTTAATAAAAAAATATTATTACTTTTTGTTAAATTTATCACTTTAAAAAGTGATAACTTTTTAAGCAATAAGTGACACAATTTAAATTAAAAATACACCAATAATATTGGTCTTAAATGCTCTCATACAAGACTTACTCTTGCTATATTTATTTAAATGGAATAGTGAATTCCATAAAGATGATCATTCACAAAAGTGTGGAATATTAATTGTTAGGGTTATACTAGAAAGTATGCTTCACTTTGTATAACTAAACTGAATCTTGAGCTTTATCTGAAATAAATCTTTTATCGCTATGCTTTAGATAATATGAATGTTATTATTTATTGCAGTCCGTTCAAATATAATAAGTACAAGTTAACTTGTGGATAAATGTGGTGATCCCCAGATAACTCACAACAAGATCACATTATCAGTGTCTTGTAACAAGTACTAACTTCACAACCTATTCATCCTGAACACCACATTGGTAAATAGTTGATGTGTAGATACCAGATTGGTTTAACTTGACCAAGGGATTACACTAGTGCATGATGATGCATTGAAGAGTACCTACAGAGAGGTAATTCTTTCGTACTGATTTATGGGATGAAAAATATTACACCTCATTGGTCGTTTATTTCTAAACATATGTCCCTTAAATAGGACTGTGTGTAATCAGTGCGTGAAGCTTTGATTTGTTGTGGGTAGAGAGTCAATGAGCCTCAATACTTTGCATCTTGGGCGACACAATTGAGAACATGACAGTTGCTAAGATTTAATACAGAGAAACGTGTGGTTGGAGAGTCTTGCATGATTAGTCCCCTTGGTGGGCGCTAAATGTTCGTCATGCTAAATCTTGCAAGTGGAATTTATTTTCAGTATGATGATAAATAAGAGTTGTCCTTACTCCAAAGTTAAGATGTTAAATTAATTAAAGCGTTCAGTGACTTGATTAATTAACGGACAAGAGTATCTTAAACACGGGAAATAATGACCGGGAGCCATATGATTGTAATATGGGTTAAGATGGATAGTGCAATATTAATCCTATAGTGGAGTGATATTAATGTTAATGGGTTGAATGACATTGAGCTCAATGTTAGAATTCAAGGCCCATTGGAAGATCCAATCTTAATTCTCCTAAAGGCCCTCAAGTAGCTCAATTAAATGTCCAACAATGAACAAGGTGATTAAAATAAAAGAAATATTTTTGTGCCCAAATTAATGGATTTTTTTCAAAAATTGTGTAATTAAATTCATGAGAAAATTATATGGAAAGTAGATATGTATTTTGAATACTAGAATATCTTATAAAATCAAGATCTCACTGAATTAAATATATGCTATAAATTTTGAAAATATTCAAGAAAATATCAAGATTAGAATATTTGATATTCAAGATAATCAAGATTAGAATATTTGATATTCAAGATAATCAAGATTTGGAATATTTGATATTCAAGATATTTAATCTTGAATCCTCGTTATAAATATGAGGTGAAACAAGACATCAAGAATACATAATTTCTTAACCTAAATTTTCGAAAATTTGGAGAAAAAGAGGGCAACAATTATTTTTTTCTCCTTGTATTGAAATTATTTGTGTGACTCCCACCAGGTGTACAAATAAGGACAAGAGAATATTTGAGAAGGACTTTTAGGTTGATTAAGTTGTTTGTGTCAAGAAGGACCTTTTGGGGGGCTATAGTTGCGACTGTTCCTTCCACACAAAGGGAGTCAAGAAGGACCTTATGGGGAGCTCAAAGTAGATAGTGTTCCTTTCACACAAAGGGACTCAAGAAGGACCTATTGGGGTGCTCCAGTTAGGGGTATAAATGAGTCAAGTTGACTCGCAATCTACTTGTGCTTGACTTGTAAAAAGATTGAAATTGACTCTAACCAAATCGAGTCGAGCTCGAGCTACTCGAGTTGCTCACGAGTTCGAGTTTGAGTTTATAAATACTCGGCTGGAGATGCTCACGAGCCTAATCGAGCTTGCACAATATTTAATATCTTTTCATTAATTTTTTATATATAAATAAGGTTCTCGAGCTTGAGTTGAGCCGAGCTTGAATTTTAGACAAAAAAGAGCTAAAATATATTTAATATTTCATTTTATTAAAATAATAAATTTGACGAGTCGAGGCGAGTCGAGCTCGAGTTTGTCGAGTTCTTAGCCGAGTCGAGCTCGAGGTAAAAAAATCAAGCTTGATCGAGTTCGAGTTGAGTTTCGAGCTTCGAGTATTGCTTTCGAGTCGAGTTCGAGCTCAGCACTACTCGACTCAACTTGATTCATTTACACCCCTAGCTCCAGTTGATCCCCCACCTTTTTGAAGCGTCTCAAGAAAGACCTTTTGGGTCTCAACAAATTTTTCATCAAGAGTATAATTCATTTAAAACCCTTAGTTCCGCATGTGTAGGGATTTATGTGTTTTTATATGTTCATACGTTTTGCATGCAAACCCTGTTGTTGGGTGTTCAACTATTTGATATAATTATGTTTAAATCATGATATTAATTGTGTGCTTAAATTTGTGTTTAGTGTATAACCTGAATAGATACGGGCATCTGCAAAATTTCCCAATATTAATTTCTTTCACACCTGATTAGTGTAATAATTGCATCAATATATTCTTATATTGTCATGATTATTAATAGTTTTATATTCATTTATGACCTTAATTGGTATCAAGAGGTGATACTAATCCATTTGTGAAGACTTGTACATTTTTAGGTAAAATGGATGGAAACAAGTGAAGAATGAGCTACGATATAAGGAATTTAGCAAGATATCAGGAAGATAGAGCAATCAAGACAAGAAACAAGCTAAAAAGAGTTCATACATGTTGAGAATCAAGGAGAAAGGAGATGAAAATAGAAAAAGGTAGTAATTGATTCTTGTCGAGCGTCAGAGGGGCTGCTCAAGCGAAAAGTAGTCTGCAAGGGAGAGTGAGTGCAGCTCAACCAAGAATAGTCGAGTGTCTGAAAGCTTGGTCCACAGTGAATCCTATTAAGGGCAAAATTGTATGTTTCTTGCTTTTCTTAAGGGCTATTTTGTAATATTTGTGTTTGGCACCTATATATACTCTCTCAAGTCAGAATTGAGGTAAGGAATGAACAGAGAGGAATTAGAAATTAGATTAGGGAAGTTACCAATTAATATTCTAGAGCATTCTTCTCAATTTCATCTTCAAATTCTCAAATTCCTTTAGAATTCACCATTATATTTTCAGTTAATTGCAATAGATAGATACTTTATTAAATTTCTACATTTCTATGGTTTAATTTTAAAGTTTGGTGAAAATTTGTATTCAAGCTCTTGATTGGAGAATGTTCTATTTCCATTTATTTTCCTTCAATTTGGTAAGATTGTTCTTAATTTCTCTAAATTTAGTTATTTTGTGATGTATTTCATCTTAATTGTAGTGGCTTATATCCAATTAGCCATGAGCTAATCACCTTTATGCTTTAGGTAATTGAGTAAATTTTGAGGATTAGACTCTCTAATTGGATTATGTCTATAATCTTGGTTGTTTGCCATCTTGAGATTAGTTCTTTAATTGAATTTGGAATACATGAGAATTAAGTTGATTCAATATGCCCTTAATTGATTGTGGTGCACACTAAGTGTTTATGTTTTGGTTCCTATGACAATGAGAATTGCTAGGAGTTTAAAACAAAATAATTAGAGTATTAGACATTCAAATGAAAATTTAATGCTTAATAAAATATCAATTGCCTAGTGATTAGGGTCGTAATTGCATCCATTTCTATATGGTTTTGATGTGGTTATGTTCATATTTGACCCTAAAATGATATACTGTGTGCATTTAACCCTTTTTGGCTAGAAAGTTGTGATTATAGGTGGAAACGAGCAAAACAAGGAAGAAACGAGCAAGATTGAGAAAAGTCCGGATTTTTGGAGTTAAGTCAATGGAAGTAATTGTTATTCCATGATGAAATGCTTGAAGAGAGGGTCGCAACGAAAGAAGAATCGAGTCAATCGGAGTCCTAGAACTCAAGATATGACGAAAACGAGGAGAGTTGAGCATGACCCGAGCTAAGGAGTGGGATCGACAGGAACTCCTCTTCGATCGGCAGCATATCAACGTCGATCGCGCTCCAAATCCCTGGAGCGGCAGCCGAAGGCTCGCACGAGCTGTCGCGCGAGCACGATCGGCAGGAAGCACGCCTGGGTTCGGCAGCTTGCAAAAGCGCGCGATCTCGCTGCTAATCACGATCGGCAGCCACCAAGCTCACGTTCGGCAGCAGTTAAAGAAATCCGAATTTTCAGGGCTATTTTCGTACTTTTGCGTGTTTAATAAAGGGCACTTTGGACTAAACATTGTGGGCAGTATAAATACTCCAAGGATCAGATTCTCAAGGCATCCAAGTCATAATCTAGTTTAGAATCAAGTCATAATGGAAGTTCTTAGATTAGATTAGAGAGAGAAATGTAGTTACTAGTTGGGTTCTTAAGATTTCTTCCTACGATTTTATTGATAACTTTTGATCTACTGCTTGGATCGTCGATCCATTTATTCCTGCATTCTCGTCTTAGCTAGAGCTACGTTTCTACCGATTGAATTTCATTTTCCATTGTTGGATCATTTTCTAGCATTTTAGAGGTAACTTGTATCTTTCCAATTCTCATTGTAATAGGTAATCTCTTTACGTTTCTTGTATGATGATGATTGTTTCTAGCTTAATTTGTTCTTTTGTTTACCAAATTAGTCATGGGCTAATTACTTTTTGTGTTGGTGTATGACTCCTATGGAGTAATGTGGTGATCATGTTGATCTTTTGAATGCCATGAGTTGTTGTATGATCAATTCTCTACATTGATGTATTCTATGAATGTTTGGTATGCATAATTGATATCTAGGGCCATTAGGGAGTTAGTCTCATACGAGAGTAGAGCTATTTTTCCTAAATCTTCTTGTATTAAGGCCAATGCATGCTAAGTGTTTGATTAAATTCCTACAATAGTGAGAACTATTATTAGTGAATTGGAAAGACAATTAGAGGCTTTGATGTGTATCTAGGGAGACCTTTTTGCATGTTAGAGTGGCTAGCCGATTGATTGTACAATACTTCATTGCATGATTAAGGGATATTTCACCATGTGAAACATAGGATAGTACACTAGCACATATCTCTCACATTTGCTCACTTTGCAACCCAAGGTGATATGTAGTTTACTGTTTTGACGCATTAGTAGACAATAGATACCTTTCCCCTTAATTGCTACAAATTTCCCTTACAATTCCCCATCTCCCTTGGGTTCGATTAATATTAAACTTGGTCAAACTTGCCATGACAATAGCGAACACGTACACTTGCGTGAGGACACATTTCCATTGAACCAGTTTTTGGAGCCGTTAGCGGGGAGACAGCTATTTTGTTTGGTTGTTTGTTGTTTCTTTTATTTTTGATTGGTTACTATTGTGAGAGTTTTGATACTTGTTTCTTTGTAGGTATGTGCACACAAGGAGTCAAGGGGGAGATCTATTTCCCATTGATTTAGACCTTGAAACGAGCCTACGAAGAAGAAGAAGAGAAGCTAGATTGAATCAAGAGAACATGGAGAATAATCTGAATGAAGATCGAGATGAAATGAGAGAAGAAGAACCATTGAGAGGACAAGTGCATCAAGGAGAAGAGCACTTGGCTCAAGGGGAGGTTCCACCCCAACCACAACCTATACCACATCCATACCAACCTTATCCACCACCAAATCAACCTTATTATCCACCCCAATATCCCAACTACCAAAATTACCCAATCAACCAACCATATTACCCACCACGACCACATAATTACCCTTACTCTCCATATCAACCACCACCTCAACAATCCTACCACCATCCATACCATTATCCCTATCCTTATTATTCTCCCTATCCATATACATATTCATATCCTTCTCCTACTTCTAAAAGTAAGGAAAAAGAGGTAGAAAAAGAAGAGAAAGAAGCGAAAGATGAACCGAAAGAAGACGTTTATGATCAAATCGATAGATTTCTTGAAGAGAATAATGATTTGAAAGACGAAGATGTCAAGATAATCTTGCACTACAATGATAAAGGATCTTATGATCCTTCTTCTTTCACTATTCATTCTATATCTCTTAATATGGACATTTATGATTCTACTTCTTGTGTTAGACTTGATAGGAATCAAGGAGAAGATGAAGGAGAAAAAGAAGGGGAGGATGATAAAAAGGACCAAATTGTGGTGAAGAGGATAGAGGACATTCAACTCGTCAAAAAAGGTGAAGAGGAATGTCCACTCATGGACATGAACAAGATCGAAGACGAACCTCAAGATAAAGTGGAAGAGGAGCCTATAAGTGAAATGAACATTTCTTTACCCTTGAACTCTTCTACTATTGCTTATGTTGATAATATTATTTATATTGATTTCGTCTTATCTCTTGATATAGTTGATAATAAGATTGAGTTGAGAGTTTTTTTAAATATTTTTGATAGTCGGAAAAGGGGGTGGATAGGAATGATGAGGAAAGAAGAGGAGAATAAATGTGCTTATAAGCTTAAAGTATTGAGGAAATTGGGGGTGTGGGGTAGAAATCCTACATGTTTCCTTAATCATGAAGTTTTGAGATTAAAGTTAGATGGGGAGGAGGACAAATATCCTTGGCCATTTAGCTAACTTTGGTGCGTCTGGCTAGGGGACGTTAAATCCAAGCGCTAGGTGGGAGGCAACCCACCCTTATATCCTTTTAGTATCCTTTGTTAGTTAGATTTTTTTGTTTTGTTTTCATGATTTTGGATTAGGAAGTAAGTTGTGATATTTTCAATCTTGATTTTTACATGTGCTTAATTGATAGTTTGGGGGAGTTTATATTGAGATGGTAGGATTGGTTTTGGATAATGTTGTGCATGATTATATTTGGATTTGTGATTTAATTGCTTAGCCTATGCCATATTCATCATTCTTTTCCAAACTTTTAGGATTGACAATCTGAAAAAGTTTGGGGGGGGGGGTGTGATTGTTGGGGAATTAAACGCGGATCTATTCGGGATTTACGCTAAATACAAATTTAAGACTACAATTAATATCATGATTTAAACATAATTAAATCAAATAATTGTATACCCAACAACAAGCTTTGCATGCAAAACATATGAACAAATAATATCACGTAAAGCCCTAAACATGCGGAACTAAGGGATTTAGTGAATTATACCTCTTGGAGAAAAGGCAGTTCCTGAGACAAAGGGCGTTCTTTGTTCCCTTGGTGATAGACACTTTCTGATACAAAAGGCGTCCTCTTGAGATGCCTTAGAGCTGAGTAGTATTGATTGAGATCAAAGGACGTTCTTCTCGAGACCCTCAACTTGATAAACCCAAAAGCCTTCTCAAGTATTCCCTTATCCTTATTCGTGCACCCGGTGGGAGGCCACATGAATAATCACAACACAAGGAAGAAAATAATTTTGTTGCCCAACTCCTCAAAATTTTTGAAAATTTAAGAGTAATAATAATGTGTGTTGAACTCTTGTATAATCTCATATTTATAGTGAGAATACAAGATCTTGAATATCTTGAATATCTAATATTTCAAATCTTGATTATCATGAATATCAAATATTCTAATCTTGATAATCTTGAATACTAAATATTCAATTCTTGATATTCTCTTTCTTCATGTAATTTTCGAAAAAATGATGTATATTTCATCCTATGAGATCTTGATTTTATTAGATATTCTTGTATCCTAGATACATATCTATTTTCCATAAAATCTCTCATTAATATAATATACAATTATTTTTGAAAAATATAAAATTAAATGGGCCCAAAATATTTCTTTTATTTTAATCACCTTGTCAATTGTTGGACAATTAATTGGGCTACTTGAGGGGCCTTTAGGAGAATTAAGATTGAACCTCCTAATGGGCCTTAAATTCTAACATTGAGCCCAATGTCATTCAACCCATTAACATTAATCACACTCCACTATAGGATTAATGTTGCACTATCCATCTTAACCCATATTACAATCATATGGCTCCCGGTCATTATTTCCCATGTTTAAGATTCTCTTGTCCGTTAATTAATCAAGCCACTGAACGCTTTAATTAATTTAACATGTTATCGTTGGAGTAAGGACAACTCTTCTTTATCATCATACCGGAAACAAATTCCACTTGCAAGATTTAGTATGACGAACGTTTAGAGCCCACCAAGGGGACTAATCATGCAAGACTTTCCAAGCACACGTTCCTCTGTATTAAATCTTAGCAACTGTCATGTTCTTAATGGCGTCACCCAAGATGCAACGTATTGAGTCTTATTCACTCTCTACCCATAACAAAATAAAGTGCCACACACAGATCACACACAGTCCTATTTAAGGGACAGAGGTTTAGAAATAAACGACCACTGAGGTCTAATTCTTCATCCCATAAATCTGTACGGAAGAATTACCTCTCTGTAGGTCCTCTTCAATGCATCATCATGCACTAGTGCAATCCCTTGGTCAAGATAAGCCAATCTGGGATCTACACATCAACCGTTTACCAATGGGGTGTTCAAATCCCATCTAGGTTGTGAATTTAGTACCTGTTACAAGAAACTGATAATGTGATCTTGCTGTGAGTTATCCGGGGATCACCTCATTTATCTATAGTGTAACTTGTACTATTATATGAACGGATTTCAATAAATAAATAACATTCATATTTATCTAAAGCACAGTGAATAAAGATTTATTTCAGATAAAGCTCAAAGATTCAGTTTAGTTATACAAAGTAAAAGCATACTTTCTAGTATAACCCTAACAGTGATCATTCTTCATATGGGCTATTTTGATATTGATTGATGATGTTTGTGGTGGTGTAGAAAAATTAAATTCGAAAATGTTGAATAAAAGGCTCTGACCGAGCGGCTGGCTCAAGGTGTCCAAGCGCTGGCCTTAGTGTGTCCGAGTTATTCGCTACGGCCCAGGGTGAAAAATCCCACTCCCTCAGGAGCTGTCCGAGCGGTGGCTTTAGGCTGTCCGAGCGGCGGTGGTCACGTGACCGAGCGCAGCACCCAAGGTGAGTCATCTTGACCACTTTTCTTGTTTTGACCACACTCTCTTCCTACACCATTGTACACCATTTTCCACACACAAACACACATATTTTACACCACATCCTTGCACACACACTCATCCAAAAACACATGAGAAGAGGAGGGGAAATTCTTGGAACTCTAGCTCTACATTTCTACTTTTCACCTCTTTCCATAGGTATGTTTTCTATTCTCCCTTCTTACTTATGCTTGATACTTGCTTCTTTTTCCTCATGTTAGTTTGTTCTTTTGTGGATTGCTATTTTGAGCTTAATTGTTGATTCTTGTGATATTTGCTTGGTGATGGATGATTATATTGACTTTGAGTTTATTGATTATGATGCTATTTTGTTTGAGCTTTATTCTTGTGCATTGCTTGATATTGTCTCCACTTCTTTGCCAAACTTTTTAGACCTATGGTCCAAAAAGTTTGGGGGGGGGGGGTGTGATCGTTTCGTCATATTATTCGCAATGTTATTATCATATTGATTTTTAGTGCTTCTATGATGTTTTGGACCATATGCTTTTGATGAGGCCTTGTTTTGCTTGTTTTTAGCCATATTGTTACTTGCTTTGAGTAGTGAATGCATGAGATATGCTTGTTGTTGTGTGGATGAGTTGAAAGTCATGATGTTGGTCTCTAAGGAAGACTTTGAGTCTCCTTGTTTTGAAAATCAGCTGACTATAAAATCAGCTGAGTGCGCAGTGATCTTAGTATGCGGAAACTTTTTTAGTTAAATCCTTTTTAAGAAAACCCTTTTTGATGTTAGTGCAGCGAGTAATAGCAAATAAATAAAGCAAGTAAACACACAAGATTTATAGTGGTTCGGACCAACTGTCCTACATCCACTCTCCTCAATCCAACTTGGAGTTGAGAGGCTCTCTTACTCACTTACTAACTTACAATCTTACAACTTGAGAGATAACACTCTCTTTTATACACAAACTGTTAGTGCAAACAGCCTTGCAACTAACTGAACGACTTCTACAAAGTCTTACAAAGGAATAATAAATGTGTGAACGTGTTTATTGTACAGAGGAAAAATATTGTAGCCTATCTGCTAGTGTAATCGCGCGTAGGATCGTTGTTATTTTTCTCTCTTGTACTCATATTTATAGGTAACAAAAACTAGTCGTTAGAGTTGACTAGGATTTGAAATCCCTATAAATATGTAATCAATCAATCAGAGTGATTGATTGATTCTTGATTTCCAGGTTGATATCTTTCCATCTTTGGCTTGATCTTCAATCTGATTGACTTGATTGATTGCCTATGATTCTGGAAATCTTCTAGTCGTTACTGTGATCTTGTCCTCTTGACATGATTGACTTCCATAAATAGATCTTCTATGCAACAGCTTCAGACGACCTCAGTTGCTGCTGGTTGTCCTCGTCTTATATGTTCAGGGCTCAGCTGGTATGAAGAGTCATAGCTGTCCTGAATGTATCTCAGCTGATCTGGGTGCTCCTCTGCTGATATGGCCTCGTCTGATTTATGCACCTCAGCTGGTCTGACATCAGCTGACTTGGACCTCAGCTGACCTGACATCAGCTGATGACTTTCACCTCAGCTGACCATCCTAAGCTGATCTGACCTCACTTGATCAGCTGACCTCCCAAGATCAGCTGGTTTTAATGGCATCAAAACATAAGGGATTTCCCAACACATGATTAGTGTAGTGGATTTATTGCTTGATTCTTGTCTTATCTTTGATACTTTTGATTTCATGATTCTTGAAATTTCAATGACATGAGCATTCTTGATGTGATATGAGTCTTGATCACCTTATACTCATGAATTTTGAGCCATATATGCCCATTTCAATTTTGAACAGATGATATTCTTTTAAGAGAGTTCCACACATGTGCTTTATACTCTGGAACTTGGCTTTGGTCTTATTTGAGGCTACATTAGATAAGGATTTCACATGATATGATATGAGGCATTTTCTTCGATCTATATTGAGCCACTTAGCCATATGGGCCTACCAATGATATTATTATCCATTGTTTACCATTTTGTGCTTATTATCCTTTCATTTGGCTAACCACACTTTAAGCCATTTTCCTTCCTTTTTGGAACTCTCTTGTCCCTATGATTAGTAGAGTGAAAAGAAGGAAGGAAGATTGGTGATATGATGAAGAAATTGGTGACCAAGGTTGAAAGATATTCATGAATGCATGGATTGTTGAGAAAGAAGGTTCAAAGGCAAGTGCTTGCAAGAAATTGAAAAAGGTTGACTTTTTGAAAAATTATGGTCAAGTTTGACTCTAGTGTTGTGAGTAAGTTCACAATTTTGCAAAAAGGGAAGAATGATTCTTTGAAGTGTGATTGTGAAAGAGCATGAAGAGTAGATGCGAAAATTGCATGAAGAGGTGAATGGTCTCTACTTTGATTCCTTCTATGCTTTACTTATAATACTTAGTCACTTTTATCCATATGTTCCTTCCCTACCAAAGAGCCAACACTACAACCTTTAAAAGTCCTCATAGATATGTGATTGATTTGTCATTACAAGTGGCGGAGAATGTAGACTTGAGCCAAACTTATGGTAGTATGTGTATGTGGTGTGAAGTATGAGTGAGCCTAAACACTTGAGGGTTGAGCTAAACACTTATCTTGTGAGGATCATGACTCATTGATTTGAAATTGTGCTTATTGATTTGATTTTGATAATTGAGTGGAAGATATTGTATCTTAGATTTGCTAGACATTGAGTGATGATTCTATGGCATTGATCTTGTGCTTGATGCTTCATACATACAATTATTCCCCTATCTTATCGCTTCGTTGCTCGAGGCCGAGCAACAATCTAGTTTGGGGGTGTGATTAGGGTCATAATTGCATGTTTTTGCATCCATTTCTATATGGTTTTGATGTTCTTATGTTCATATTTGACCCTAAAATGATATAATGTGTGCATTTAACCCTTTTTGGCTAGAAAGTTGTGATTATAGGTGGAAACGAGAAAAATAAGGAAGAAACGAGCAAGATTGAGAAAAGTCTGGATTTTTTGAGTTAAGCCAATGGAAGTAATTGTTATTCCATGATGAAGATCTTGAAGAGAGGGTCGCAACGAAAGAAGAATCGAGTCAATCGGAGTCCTAGAACTCAAGATATGACGAATACGAGGAGAGTTGAGCATGACCCGAGCTAAAGAGTGGGATAAGCAGGAACTCCTCTTCTATCGGCAGCACATCAACGGCGATCGCGTGCTAAATCCCTGGAGCGGCAGCCGAAGGCTCGCGCGAGCTGTCGCGCGAGCACGATCGACAGGAAGCACGCCTGGGTTCGGTAGCTTGCAAAAGCGCGCGATCTCGCTGCCGATCACGATCGGTAGCCACCAAGCTCACGTTCGGCAGCAGTTCAAGAATTCCAAAATTTCAGGGCTATTTTTGTACTTTTGCGCATTTAATGAAGGACACTTTGGACTAAACATTGTGGGCACTATAAATACTCCAAGCATCAGATTCTCAAGGCATCCAAGTCATAATCTAATTTAGAATCAAGTCATAATGGAAGTTCTTAGATTATATTAGAGAGAGAAGGTAGTTACTAGTTGGGTTATTAAGATTTCTTCCTACGATTTTATTGATTACTTTTGATCTATCGCTTGGATCGTCGATCCATTTATTCCTGCATTCTCGTCTTAGCTAGAGCTACGTTTCTACCAATTGAATTTCATTTTCCATTGTTGGATCATTTTCTAGCATTTTAGAGGTAACTTGTATCTTTCCAATTCTCATTGTAATAGGTAATCTCTTTACGTTTCTTGTATGATGATGATTGTTTCTAGCTTAATTGTTCTTTTGTTTACCAAATTAGCTATGGGCTATTTCCTTTTTTTGTTGGTGTATGACTCCTATGGAGTAATGTGGTGATCATGTTGATCTTTTGAATGCTATGAGTTGTTGTATGATCAATTCTCTACATTGATGCATTGTATGAATGTTTGGTATGCATAATTGATTTCTAGGGCCATTAGGGAGTTAGTCTCATACGAGAGTAGAGCTATTTTTCCTAAATCTTCTTGTATTAAGGCCAATGCATGCTAAGTGTTTGATTAAATTCCTAAAATAGTGAGAACTATTATTAGTGAATTGGAAAGACAATTAGAGGCTTTGATGTGTATCTAGGGAGACCTTTTTGCATGTTAGAGTGGCTAGCCGATTGATTGTACAATACCTCATTGCATGATTATGGGATATTTCACCATGTGAAGCATAGGATAGTACACTAGCACATATCTCTCACATTTGCTCACTTTGCAACCCAAGGTGATATGTAGTTTACTGTTTTGACGCATTAGTAGACAATAGATACCTTTCCCCTTAATTGCTTTGTTTGTCTTTCAATTGAAACAACAAATTTCCCTTACAATTCCCCATCTCCCTTGGGTTCGATAAATACTAAACTTGGTCAAACTTGCCACGACAATAGCGAACACGTACAATTGCGTGAGGACACATTTCCATTGAACACCTAGATTAATCATTGGATGAAACTTATGATTGCTATAGTATGGATTAACGCATAATGGAGATTACATAGAGCATATACCAATCTCTCTGATAGTTTTACAAGTGTTAGTTGATACACCCACCAGGGTAGATTTCACTCTTGCATTTGAGTAGCTGTACCTTAGAAACCCAACTTTGAATTTACATTCTTAGTTCAATTTGATATTGTAAGCACAACACTTCAAACTCGTTGAGCATTTAGCCTTTCGTGGTTTGATATTTAACTTGGTCCTTGTCTAACGTACACAAATGATCATGTACATTTGCGTGTGCATATATTTAGGCAATCAAGTTCTTGGCATGGTTTCCGGGGAAGCAACGTGTTTGTTGGTTTAATTCTTAATGTATGTTTTTCTTTGATTTCTTTTATTTGTTCTTATCCATTTGGTGAGTGTTGATACTTATTAATCTTTGTAAGAATGAACTTCATTGAAGAAAATGGACGGATACAACCAATACTCGTCATGGAATCATAGCTGCAAGTATGATGTGGTATATCCTCCCGAACCACACATATATCCTTCTCAACATGATCAACCTCAACCATATCAATATCATCTACCCAATCCTACACAATACCAATATCCTCCTCAACATTACCCATATAATCCATATCAAGATCCTTATCCTCCTCGACCATACTCATATCCCGAGCCCTACTCTTATCCCAATCAAGACCCACCCTCCTACGCTACTTCTATGCCTTCACACCAAGAAGAAATTTTTTTGAGCTTGCCCTTGAAGATAATGAAGAAAAGAAACCGAAGGCATGATGAGATAAACCAAAGATTAGATGGCTTTAACCGGAAGTATGGAGATGATGAACCGGAAGATGTATGCGATCATATAAGTAGGTTCTTTGATGAAAATGAAGATTTGTATGATGAAGACATCCAAACAATCATTCACTTCAGTAAGAAATCTATAAACTCTTCTCATTTTACTATTAGTTATAATCCTCGTAATGATATTATTGATGGTAATACTTCTCTTGTTAGAATTGATATAAATCAAGATAAAAGAGAGGAGAAGGAACAAGAAGTGGGGGGAAGAGGATAATGAGGACCCAAGAGATGGAAGCAAAATCATCGATTTTATTGACATAAAAAGTGAAGAGGAATGTCCACTAATGGACATGAGCAAGATTGAAGAAGAACATCAAGAGAAAGTGGAAGAAGAATTAAAAAGTGAAATGAGCATTTCTAAAACCTTAAACTCTTCTACTTTTATTTTGATTCACAATGATATTTCTTGTGAGTTCATTTTTCCTCTTGATAGAATTGATTTGAGGATAGAATTGAAGATTTTCTTAGGATTATTTGATCAAAGAAAAGGTGGATGGGGAGAGATAAGGAGAAAAGAGGAAGAACAGGGAGACATATAAGAAAATATGGAAGAGAAAAATGGGTGATTGGTGTAGAAATGATGTGAACCTTCTTGATTGGGAAGTTAGAGATTAAAATACAATAGCAAGGAGGATCGATATCCTTGGCCATTTCGATGAGCTTAAAACTTCCGTCCGACTTGAAGACATTAAACTTTGCACTAAATAGAAGACAACAGATTCTTTAGTTTTCTTTGTTTTTTTCATGGTTATTAGTTAGTTTTGTTCTTTTGTTTTTGGTTTGTTTTTGTAGGAAAATGATGAACTTATATGGAGAAAAGATGTCATTGAACTTATTAGTGGACTATCAATTCTTATATGTGTGCCTAGTGCTACAATGAAATATTATTGATCCTGGACTCGAATTTAGGATTGCATGGGAAATTCTAAGTTTGGGGGGATATTTATATATGTTGCATTGCACCGACACATTATATTTTTGATATTTTATTTTGAGCATTGACTTGACCTATATGATTGATTGAGTTGATAGTTTGTGTGATAACTAGCTTAAGCTTTGTTTGATTGTTGACTGCAACACTAGTATGATCGTTTTTAAAAAAATTCATTTGATCAACTTTTTCCTATGTTGTGTTGCTAGATCATACTTATTCTTAGAATTGATAGTGTTAGTTTTTTTTTGAGCTTGTAGTGTGCTCTTGCTTGTTTGATTGTGTTAGGATTATTACTTGATGAATGTGTTCGTAGTGTTGTTAGATGTGGAGTAGTTCTATCCATGATCAAATGTTTGATTAATCATGCTTAGTGTGGATTCTTTGATCCTTGATGTGAAGTTGAGATAAAAGTTTGAGAAATGAAGCGAGTCACAAACACATAACCCATGAACTTTTGAGCCTAATTCCCATTTCATCTTAAAATGGATGACTTTTTCTTTGGTTGTGTGGTCCTTTTGATGCATTGTACTCTAGAACTTGCCATGAGTCTTGTTTAAAACTACACTTAGTGATGAATTTGTAAAAATGATTTGAGGCCATTTTTAATCTTAAAAGAAGTCACTAGCCAATTTATTTATACCAAATAACATTGAATCCATAGTTAGCCATTTTGAGTTTTATAGCCTTTTTCTTTGGCAATCTATGTATGTAGCCTAATTATCCTTCATTTTGAGCCTTATTTTTCTTATGACTAGTGGATCTTTCATGAGGATGAGAGGTGTACATGCACTTTGAAGTGAAAAAAAAAGTGGGTGGATGAAATGGTGTATGAGTAAAAAGAGTGAAAATAGAAAGAAAAAAATAAAGGTGAAAGTTGTGCTCTTGATTGAAAAATATTGTGAAGAAGAAATTTATGTGCCAAATGTGTTGGTGACGTAAGACAAAGTTCTAAAATGGAAGTGGTGAAAAGAATTGTGCTTGAAAAGAAGAAGTGTGGTAAAGAATGTTGTGCGGTTGAAATGGATTGCAATTTGATCACTTGCAATTTTTTTTTTTGAAGAGTGGAGATATTCTAGCTAGATGTCTTACATTCTTCTCCACTAGTTTGTGAGTCACTTCCATCCAAAAAAATATCATACCCTTACTAAAGAGCCAACATTACAATCAAATAAAAAGTTCTCTTTGATTTGATGATGAATTAATTGACTAGTGTTGGAGAATTGAGACAATTGACACGCTTATGGTAATAAATGTGTTTAGAGTGACATGAAGTGAGGAATATTAACCTATACACTTGAGAGATGAGTGAAACACACCCGAGAGGATTATGATGAGTGGATTTGATCTTGTGTTCATCAATTCTTGATTTAGGGTTGGTAAGTTGACATATTTTCCATGTGATGTTGAGCATTGATTTTTGATAGTGTTGCATGACATTGAGCAAGATGAGGATCATGTTTTTATGCAACTATTCCCTTGTTTTGTCGATTCATTACTCGAGGATGAACAATACTCTAGTTTGGGGGTGATTAGGGTCTTATTTCAAATATATTTTGTTTTTTATTACACTTAGGATACTAATTGCTATATATTTGATTTTTAACCTATTTTGGAAAGATATTTACATTTGTAGGAAAAATGCCATCTTTGCTTCAATGTCAGATGTGTTGCAACACCAACACCAAGACATGGAATCCGCTTCTGATATGATGCTAAACCTTAAGGAAATGTTCGCTCATCAGAATCGTACGGCTAGACAAATCACCATGCGAGATATGTTATCGCTGAAAATGGTGGAGGGAACGCCCGTAAGGGATCACGTTCTCAAAATGATGGGTTACCTCAACAAGTTAGAGGTACTTGGAGCAGAATATGATGCGGAAGCGCAAGTTGATTTCGTTCTCCATTCTCTACCGAAAAGCTTTGAGCAGTTCCAGTTGAACTATATGATGAATAATCAAGAGTTCATGTTAGCACAACTCTTGCAAGCTTTGGTATCGGCAGAGACACTCATGGGACACCAAACTCAAATCTTGGCGGCAAGCGGTCTGACTTCTTCCGCAGCGAAAGGTGGGAAGAAGAAGAAAAAGACCAAAGACCCGAACCAAGCTAAGAGTAAGGTAACTAATGAGGGAGAGGTCAAGAAAGCTACCAAAGGGAAGTGTTTCAACTGCGGTGAGAAAGGACATTGGAGGACGGCCTGTCCCAAGCCAAAGAAGGCCGGGAAGAAAGGTAATTCTCTTGCACTTGTTGTTGAAACTTGTTTAGCGGCGTATGTTTCCCATTCGTGGGTAGTGGATACGGGAGCCACTGATCATGTATGTTTCACTTTACAGGGGTTCTGGAAAACCCGACAACTTAGTACCAATGAGATCCTCATCACTTTGGGCGATGCTACAAGGGTAGCGGCTGTCGCAGTGGGAGACGTGCACCTATTTTTTGAAGATAGAGTTTTAGTTTTAAAGGATGTTCTTTATGTTACCAGTTTTAGGAAGAATTTAATTTCGGTTTCTAAATTGTACGTTGATGGATACTCTGTTTCTTTTAATAATATGGTTGTTATTTTTCGAAACGATGAGTTCATCTGTTCGGGGAACATTAGTGAATATTCTTTATACTATTAAAAGTGCACACCACACGCAAAATGCTTCTTATAACACATCGACTATTTCTAAGAAAATAAAGTTTTCTTCAACCGTGAACGAAACACTTCTATGACATCTAAGACTTGGTCATATTAATCTAAAGAGAATTCAAAGGTTGGTGGCGGACGGTTCGTTGGAGTCTCTCCATGTTGAGCCATTTCCAATGTGTGAATCTTGTTTAGAGGGAAAAATGACAAAGAGGGCCTTCGGGGCCAAGGGGAATAGAGCTAGTGAAGTGTTGGAAATCGTTCACACTAACGTGTTGACAAACCGTGTTAAAATTGGTTTAAGGCTCAAGTCTCACCGGTTTTCAATGTGACTCAAAACACATTTCAAAAGACTCTTCACCACAACAAGTAAAAAACTCAAGATATCCAAGACCAATGATTCAAACAACAATCATCAAGCAACATAATGCACCTATCAAACAACACTCTAGGAATGGAAATCATCTCAACAAAGGCCATATAGCCACACAACCAACAAGCATAACCAATGTGAGTGCGCCGGTGCAAAAACATAACAATTCAAATCATACAAAAATACACTCCCCCAAACTTAGAGTTTGCTATGCAACTCTAAGTTCGAGCCCGAAGTGATCACCTAAAGCACAAGTCTAAGCAACACCACCTAGCACACATTTCAATCAAAATCTCTAAATAATCAATTCACCACAACCTCTTCTCAATAAGCCAAAGCACAAACAATCACCAAGATAGCACACAATCAAGCAAAAGACAAGACGTGCGCCGGTGCAATGTAAAATACAAGAAACATAAACAAACATCACTCCCCCAAACTTAAAGCTTGCTATGCCACTCTAAGTTCGGGTTCGTGGTACCTCAACTTTGCACCAAACACATCATTTCTCAAGCGAACACATTTGCTTCCTCGCCTTGCTCGACAATTCAAGCTCTACTCCTAAGGATCCTTGCTCCTCGTCTCCTACACAAAACACACTTCAAAGAAATTAAAAGCAATTTAAACTAAAAATAAAGAAAAAGAAAGCAATAAAAATGGGTAGTGTAGGTCCCAAAGGCAGGTTTTAGAGTAGGAATACCCTGAGTCAAGTCTAGAAGGGGGGATGGTTGAATAGACTTGAAGGGATTCAAAACCTTTTTTCAAAATTTTGGTTTAATTCAAAATCAGCAGACTACTTGAGATAGTCTAAATTTGAAAATTGTGCGCTGTGTAAACTTGTGCGGAAACATTTTAGTAAAAATCAGTTTTAGGTGATGTGCACAAATAAAGAACAGGAAATAACGACGTGAGACACAAAAGATTTATAGTGGTTCGGACGAAAGGTCCTACTCCACTCTCCACAATCCAACTGGAATTGTGGGGCTCTCCACTAACTGGACTCACTCACTCACTAACAAACTTCGAGAGTACTACTCTCTTACAATCAGTCAATGCTTAAATAGCGATCGATTTCTAACAGCTTCTACAAAGCTTTACAAAAGATAAGTATCAATAAAGGGTGTTGAGTGCGAGTAATGATTTTAACAGAGTTTCGGCAAGCTTGAAGTGCGTGTAATTCTGATACTGAAATCATCACTGTTACTCTAATTTATAGGGTCAAATAACTAGCCGTTGGGATAGACTAGAAATCTGAGATCCTATAATCTCATATTCAATCAATCATTGAGATTGATTGAATCTTCTTCCTGATTCCTGATAATTTTCGCGATCCACAATCAATCAAGTTTGTCCCCTTGATTGATTGATCTTCTATTCTGGGAATCTTCCTTGTTTTGTCGCAAGTCAACCCTTAAAATGATTCCGAAGAATCTGGGCGGAGCACAAGACCTCAGCTGATCTGTCTCCTCAGCTGGTTTACGGTCTGCTGGTACTTAGACCTCAGCTGATGTGCAGGTCTGCTGATGTGCACCTCAGCTGATCTTCTGGACCTCGTCTGGAAACTCTTGATCCTTGGTCCTTGTCTTGTCTCCGACGTGCTTAGCTGATCAGCTGATCTTCTGATATCAGCTGATCTGTCTCTTCTGATATTCTCCTCTTGATATTCCAGTGTCAGCTGCTCAAGTCTTCTGTCTTCTAAACTTGGCTAAGTCTTCTTCTCTATGAAAGCTTCGGATCTTCTAGGCAGTAAGGTTGGTTCCCCCTCACTAGAACCTATCTAATCCTAACTACTCATCAGCTGACTAACAGGTTCAGCTGGTCCTATTACAAGCTGATTGGTTTATCATATCATCAAAACATCTAACAAGAATATCCTAACAAATTCCCCCTTTTTGATGATATCAAAACCAACTCAGCTGATCTCAACAGATAAGCATATTAAATCAAGAACATCAGGACAGAAAAGAAGATCTTTAGTTAAGATCCATTAGATAGAAAAATAAATGAAGCTGACAACAAGAAGTTGTCTGGAATAGTAAAGACTTCATTAATCAAAATAAGGAATTACAATCAGATCAGAGACCTACCCTCAGCTGACTCAGCTGGACTATTACACAAGAGGTTTTCTGCTGTCAATTGACACTTGCATCCAGTCGAGGAACCTCTTCTCTATCTCCTTCAGAGCTACCAGAGAGTTGTCTGCAAGGGTTGGAAAGAACAGAGTTACCATCTGCAACCATATCTTCCTGATCTCTATCCAGTCTATCTTCCCACTATCATCAGTTGGTGTAGGAAAATACTCTATCTCAGGTAACTCCGGCTGAACATCCACTTTGAGCATAACTTCAGTTATTACCTTAAAGAAGATTGGAAACGTCTCCTTTAGCCAATCTCTGAATTCTGCATTCTTCTCCCTTTCTCCTCTGGTATCTTCTCCTCTGAGAACATAGAAGTGAATCATAAGTCTTGCTTTTATCATCTTCCAGAGATCCACAAGCTCGGCTGGCAACTGATTGCAAAACCAGTCAATTGGTCCGTCAACCAAAGGTTCATTTGGGTCACGTACATACTTTCCAGCCTTTGATTTGCTACCCTGAGAAATCATCTTCCCTTGTTTCTTCAGTTTCCTCTGATAGCGTCTCTCCAGCTCATCATTCATCTCCCTCTCATGCCTCTTGTTCCTCTCTTCTGGTGTCTTTTTCTCAGCAAGTTGCAGTTCTTTAGCAAGCTTCTCATCAAGCTCAGCGTTCATGACACACTTCTTCTTCTCTCTTTCCTCAGCTACCACCTTTTGTCTTTGCAGAGCCTCAACCATCCTCTAATCTCTTATCACCTGAGCCCTCTGCTGTGCCTAATTCTGAGCATTGACATACTCTTCTAGATTCTGAATCTTGGCTGACAGAACTCCACTGTTTTCCATTAGCAGAGCCTTCAAGGATTCCATCTCGGCTTTCAAGGAGGCAGTCTCATCTTGCAGATCAGCGATATCAGCTGAGTTCTTCTCTGCCCCCTTTTTGATATCATCAATAGCAGATGAAGAGGGTAGAGAGGTGGGAAGCTTATCAACAGTAGCTTTAAGGTCCTCCTGACCATTTTTGCACTCGGCAACTTGTCTTTCCAGATTTTCAGTCATCAGCCTGATCCTATCAGATTCAGCAGAGAGAGAGGCAGAAGCATCATCGAGGAATGCCTTGGCAGTATCTTTAAACCTTTGGCGAGTGTGGAAAAGCTCCTTCCTGGTGACATACAAGCTGTCCTCAAGAGCATCTCGCATCTTGTTCCGATGGTCCAGCAACACTTGGTGGACATGCTGTTCAATCAGCGAGGGGGCAGCAGACTTGATAGCCAATAGAGTGGCTTTGACTTCCCTGATATGATCATCAAAATAATCTTTTAATCTGTCAAGAGTATCAGGAGTCACCTGATCAGCTGGGTTGATTTCGTAGTTTGCTGCTAGAGGAATAAATTCTGACTCCGCTGTTTCCGGGCAATCCAGCGCAACCCCATCCTTAAGCAGCAGAGCACGTGCGATCTTCCGAAGACCTTCGGATGTGGTCAGCTGAGATGGTGCCTTAACCTCCAAGGCATCCATCAGAATCTCTTCCCACTCAGTGAAGGCAGCTTCACCCATTTCCTTCACTAATTCCAGAAGAAATGTAACGGGGCCCTCTCTCGCCTGAGCCCAGGCTAGACCATCAGCCAGCAGGTCTTGGTAAGCTGGATAAGGGTTGAGTTCTGGGATATATAGGGCAAGATGGGCTAGGGCAGTGATGATCATCCCTTGTTCAAGAGGCCCTTTTGAATGAAGGTGAGATAAACGAGCTTGCTGGGCCATTTCTGTGGGGGACTTGGGGGTTTCAAGGTTAATGGGTTCATTTTGAGATGGTTGGGGATCAGCTGAAGGCTCACCAGAGGCAGCTAACTCCTCTGGTTCATTGCCAGCTGGGAGTTGTGATGGTGAGGGGTCAACTGGGGGTGTGGAGTGTGTAGAGGTTTGGGATTTTGGAGATTCATGGTGTGATGGGGAGTATGAATATGTTTGTGGGGGATCAGATGAGGGATTGGGTTGTGCTAACCTGATTGGTGAGGCGGCAATAGGTGTGTCTTCTGATGGTACCTCTTTAGAGGAATGAACAACCTCTGTCTCAGCAACTGATAGCTCTGCTGATTCCTCCTCATCTGACTCCTCTTCTCCTCCATCAGAGTCAGAAGCAGACTCTTCCCCTGAACCAGGTGCCTTAGCTGATTCTTCCTCTGCTGGTTCCTCTTCTGCATCGGAGGATTCATCAACCAGCATAGTAGCTTTCGCAGCTGATGAAGTAGCACCTGAAGACTTCTTCTTCAAACTACTCAAAGGAGCAGTATCATCCTCATCATCATCTTCATCAAAGGACAATTTCCTTTGAACTGGAGTGGTTTTCCTCTTGGACTTCTTCTTCTTGCTCCCTTCAGCAGGCTTTGAAGCCTTCCTCTTCTGCTTCCTACCAATACCAGCAGAAGGCCCTGGAGCAACAGCTGCTGGATCAGCTGCCGAATCTGAATCAGCATCTCCAATAACGTCCAGATTGCTTCCCCTAAGGAACTTTGGATGGTTGTAATCCAAAATCCACTCCTTATCCCATTTGTGCTCTGGCATCAGATGTCTCAAGAGTATGGTAATCTTGGTAGCCATTGAGCATTTGGACTTTAAATTGTACATCTGCTGACCGTTCACAACCTCAGCAACACATCTGTTGGACTCCTGCTCTAAGCAAAACCACAGCAGACTCACCCAATCTGTGGGAACTCCATCAAGAATGGTACGAGCCACACATAGGCTAAGTTTGGTCAAAGCATCCAAACTTCCCTGCTCAGCAAGAATGACCTTGTTCACCACATCCATCAAAAACCTATATCTTCTTCTAAGCATATACTTCTTCAACTTTGAGGTCTTGTTTCTCTGGGTGCTTCTTGCCATCATCTGGAATGTGATCAAGTGTTCAGATTCCTTGTAGGTGTGGGGAAGAACACCGGTGGAGGAAAGCCCAAAGATCTCAGCAGCAACCTCTTTGGACAACACTATTGGGACACCATCCACAAGAGATCCAACAGAGTTAGCGCTGAACTGTGCCTTAAGCAGAAAGTGAAAGGCGTAGTAGTTCAGGGTCTTGTTGTGTGGAGGAGTCATTGAGACGAATTGCCACAGATTTCGAGATTGAAGAATATCTAGAATCTCCCTGATTTTTGGAATCCGTGTAGTCTCAAAGTCTACACACATCTCAGCATACATTTTTTCGAGCATCTTCTTCATGGCTTCGTTATCCATAGCTTCAACATAAGAGTTAAGAGCACAAAGCAATTTGTAGAAAAGCAAAATCGAGAATAGGGTAGATAAGGGAGTGATAGAGCGAAAAAGTTTTTAGAGGAGAGAAAGAGGTTATTTATACAAATCGGGAAAGATGAGCAGTTTTTCCAAAATTAAAACCGATCAATTTTGATCGTAGATTTGTATTTTGCATCACACAAATCAAAGGTCCAGAATAAGTGACCTTTGAGGATTTTGGGGGTGATGCGTAAGTGTCAGGTTTTCGAAAGGGTTTTGGCCGCCAAAAATTCCGCCTTTTGGTAAAAAGGTAATGATGAAAAACTTTAGTGATGTAATTTGGGCGGTGAGAAATTAATTACCACTGACACTTTATTTTGAAAAATGTAATAAATCCCCAAATTTTCGTAAGAGAAAAGATTTGATTGCCAATTTTCTAAAATTAATTTTAGAAATTAGGGATTTATCAGTGATTTTGAAAAAGATTTGATTTTTCAAATAAATATTAAAAACACAAAAGGAGTATACTTATCGAGTGGCAACATCAACTGATAAGAAGTATCCTCTTTAAAATCTTTTCTGCTCATCATGGTCTTTAATGTCAGCTGACATGGATCAGCTGAGGTGAAGTGGCCTTGTCTGACTCTTATGACTTATACCTGAATCAAGTTAGAAATAACAAGATAGGAATAGGATAAGAAAGAATAAGAAGACATACCAGATCAGCTGATGTAAAGGTCAGCTGATTACTTCAGCAGACTACGCCTCAGCTGGTCATCAGCTGACCACCTAGAAAACCTTTTTCTCCTTTCTAAAGAACTGCTCCTCCATCTATCATTCCTAACTCAACTACTAATTCTCTGAATCTTACCTCTGCTAAAGGCTTGGTAAGTACATCTACTCTCTGCTTCTCTGTATGGATCTTCTCCATCCTGATGTCTCCCTTTTCAGCATGATCTCTAAGAAAATGATGTCTAATGTCCACATGCTTACATCTGGTATGGAGAACTGGATTCTAAGTAATGGCTATTGCAGTTGTGCTATCACAAAAGATGGGTATCTCTTCTGTGATCACATGGTAGTCCCTCAGCTGTTGTCTGATCCAGAGCAACTGAGAGCAGCAGCTACCAGCAGCCATGTACTCTGCCTCTGTTGTGGAAGTAGCTACTGAGGTTTGCTTCTTGGAGAACCAAGATATCAGCTTACTTCCTAGAAACTGACATGTGCCAGAAGTTGACTTCCTATATATCTTGCACCCTCCATAGTCAGAATCTGAAAATCCACTTAGCTGAAAATTGTCATCAGCTGGATACCAGAGGCCTAGATTGTAAGTACCCTTCAAATACTATACAATCTTCTTTGCTGCTTCCAGATGAGATTTCTTAGGATTTTCCTGAAATCTTGCACATACTCCTATAGCAAAGCTGATATCAGGTCTACTGGCAGTGAGATACAGCAGAGAACCAATGAGTCATCTGTAATGTGTCTGATCCACTTTCTCACCAGCCTCATCTAGATCCATGCTAAAGTTTGCCATCATTGGAATCTTAGCCTCTCTGCTGCTACTGACTCCAAACTTTTCTATCAAGTTCTTGGCATACTTAGCTTGGCTTATGAAGGTTCCATTGGACATCTGCTTCACCTGAAGTCCAAGGAAATAAGTCATCTCCCCCATCATGGACATCTCAAACTTGCTTGTCATCAGTTTGCTGAACTGATTACACATCTGCTTATTGGGGGAGCCGAAGATGATATCATCTATATAGATTTGCACCAAAAGAATATTATCTCCATCTTCCTTTCTGAACAAAGTCTTGTCTATCTTTCATTTACTGAATCCACTATCCAACAGGAACTGTGATAGAGTATCATACCAAGCTCTAGGTGTCTGCTTTAGTCCATATAAAGCCTTCTGCAACCTATAGACCTTGTTTCCAATCTCAAATCCTGGTGGTTGTTCCACATATACCTCTTCTGCCAGGATTCCATTCAGAAAAGCTGATTTGACATCCATCTGATATACTTTGAACCCTTTGAAAACAACATAGGCCAGAAACAGTCTGATGGCTTCTAGTCTTGCCACAGGAGCAAATGTCTCATCATAGTCAATCCCCTTTGACTGTGAATACCCCTGGGCTACTAGCCTTGCCTTGTTTCTCACCACAACATCATTTTCATCCTTCTTGTTCTTGAAGACCCATTTAGTGCCTATGACCTTCTGATGTTTAGGCCTCTCCACTAGAGTCCAAACTTCTTATCTTGCAAACTGGTTAACTTCCTCTTGCATAGCTACAATCCAGTTTGGATCTTCAAGGGCTTCATGGACATTCTTGGGTTCTATCAGAGACACATAACAGCTGAACTGAGCACCCAAGTTTAGCTTTCTTCTGGTCTGAACACCTACACTTGGATCTCCCAAAATCTGCTCAGCTGGGAAATTAAACAACTTCTTCTTACCCCTCTGAGGTGCCATGGTCTGCTCCTCTTGGGTCTTGTCTGATATTCCCCCTTGGTTAGTATCCGGAGTCAATATGTCATCATCTGGTGCTGATGAAGGCTTATCAGCTGACTTGGGCTCATCATCTGAATCTGAATCTGATTCTATCCTAGGTACCACCGCCTTAATCAGATCTGCTTATCTGACAGATTCAACTGATCCATCTCATCTGCTAGCTTTTCTTTGCTGTACTCATGAAAATATTCATCAAATACAACATGGGGTGTCTCCTCCACACAAAGAGAAACCTTATTAAAGACTCTATAGGCTTTGCTACTTCCAGAATATCCTAAGAATATTCCTTCAGCAACCTCAGCATCAAAAGTCTTTAACTTAGTCTTTACATTGTCATGGATAAAACACCTACACCCAAAAATATGGACAGAGGAAAGGTTAGGAGTTTTACCTTTGTACATCTCATAAGGAGTCTTATCATGTCTCTTGACTGGTAGACACATATTTTGGATGAAGCAAGCAGTGTTGATGGCTTCTGCCCAAAATCTTTGAGGGGTCTGATATTTAGCTAACATGGTTCTTGCTGCCTCCTTGAGGGTTCTGTTCCTCCTCTCAGCTAACCCATTCTGCTGAGGTGTTCTGGCAGCTGATGTCTCATGCTGAATACCATTATCCCTGCAGTAGTCAGAAACAACAGAGTTAAGAAACTCAGTACCTTTATCACTTCTGATTCTGACTATGCTGAGGTCCAGCTCCTTCTGAATCCTCTTGAACAACTCCAACATCTTGACCATAGTCTCATTCTTCTTGAACAAGAACACTACCCAAGTGAATCTTGTATAATCATCAACAATCACCAGTGTGTACTTCCTTCCACTGAAGCTAAGAGGTGAGACTGGTCCAAACAAGTCCATATGAAGCAGCTAGAGAGCTTTGTTGTTGAAGTACTCTGCACATCCTTGAATGAGGCTTTAGTCTGCTTTCCTTTTTGACAGGCATCACACTTCTGCTCAGATGCAAACACCTCATTTGGTAGTCCTCTGACTAGACCCTTCCTTGCAACCTTGTTGAGAGTCTTGAAGTTCGGATGACCTAATCTCTTGTGCTAGAGCTAGAGCCAGTTGACTTCTGATGAGCTTTTAGCAACCAAACATGAGTCAGCTGGACAACTTGCAAAATCTGCAAGATACATATTACCTCTTCTGAGGCCAGTTAGTAACACCTACTCATTTAAATCATTAATAACAAGGCAAGAGTTCTTAGAGAATCTTACTGAATACCCCTTATCACAGAATTGGGATACGGGAAGAAGATTGTGCATAAGCCCTTCTACATAGTAGACTTCTTCAACTCTTGTTCCTTTGATCAGCAGGGTGCCAACACCTCTGGTGACTCCAAAATTGTTGTAAAAAAACACAACTCTAGGCCCATCAAGCGTCACGAAGTCCTGGAGGAGATGCTTCTCAAAAGTCATGTGTTTTGAGCATCCGCTATCAATGTACCAAACATGGCCCTTGGCTTCTCCTCTCTCTATCGGGCTAGAGTTTGACTGAAATTAAAACTCAGGCTTTAGGTACCCTTTCTTGGGGTCCTGATTGGTTAGTTTCCACTTTCTTGATCAGCAGGTAAAGATCATCCTTATGAGGTTTAGGAGATCTCAACCTTCTACCATACTTGTCCACAAAGATAATCTCCCACAGAGGATCTCTTCTGGGGCGATGAGTGATAACAGTAGGTTTGCAGGTGGGCTGCTCAAAAGGATAGTTTCAGCTTGAGCCTCTGAATGACTCATATACTTTAGCCGGTGAAGGCTTGCCTACTTTGGTTACATTGAATGTAACCCAGGGCCGAGGTCTGTTTCGCTTGGGCTTACTCTGCTGAGATGGCCCAGGCTTATCATTCCTCTGCTGATTCTGCTGAGGTCTCCTTGTCTTAGCAGAGCTATGACTTGGATGCCTCTTCTGGTCTTGGGGCTTCTGAGCTTTGGACTTATGTTGGTTATCAGCAGACTTCTGAGTTTTAGTACTCTTCTGCTCTGCTGAAACCTTGTGATCTCCAACAGACTTCTGAGCTTTGGAGCTCTTCTGTTCAGCTGGGACCTTTTCTGTCCCTCTGCTCTTTTGCCCTTCTGATCCTGATGCAGGCTCAGCTGGCCCTTTACCCTTTCGAGGATCCCTAATTAACCCATTGTCACCTTTCTTCTTCTTTTGTGGTTTGGGTTTTGGATAACCAAGACCCCTTTTATCATTCACAGTTTGTGAGGACTCAGCTATTTCAGACACGACATTTTTTGCCTTAGTCAGCTGGTCCACTTTCAGCTGAAGCTGCTTTGAATTTTTGATTGTCAGTTCATTCTGCTTGAAGAGTTCATCGAACTTAGCTGTCAGCCGATTATGTTCTTCACTCAAAACAGTGTTCTCAGAAAGCAGCTTTTCTATCAGCTTCTCCTGTTCCTCACATTTTGCTATTAAGTCAGCAGACTTGTTAGCATGTGAGTCATAGGATATCACTGGCAGTCTAGCACTTTCCAGATCCTGTCTCAAACATAGAACTTCAGCTTTCAGACTAGAGTTCTCCTCTTCCAGCTTAGAACAAACTTTTAAGGAGGGTTGGAGATCAGATAACAACTTGTGTATATCTGACTCCATAGAATAGGTAGAAGAGCAAGATGAGCTAACAGAGGGGGTAGGAGAATTTACCTCTTCTACCTTGGCCATAAGGCAGATGTCTTCCTCTGACTCAAAATCAGATGAAGATGAGGATGAGCTGATGTCCTGTTTCTCCTCCTCTGCGAGCAGAGCTCTCTTGTCAGCAAATCTACGATCTTTCTTGATCCTTTTCTCTTCTCTCTCCCTAGGTGTAAGCTGGGGGCAATCATAGCTGAGATGCCCTGGCTTGTTACAAGAGTAGCAAACACCATCTCCTCCTCTCCTGGGACTTAGTTCCCTCCTTCTCTCTGGAGACTTGTATCTGGTCTCCTGCTCATCTGATGGTCTTCTGGAATCAGATGACTTCTGGTATCTCCTGGAAGAATCACCCTTGTTCTTCTTCCAATGGGATCTGTACTTCTGGAACTTGTTTGACATCTTGTCAAACTTCTTGGTTAGCAAAGCAAGTTGCTCCTTTAAGCTCATGTCCTCTGGAGTAGAGGACTTCTCTTGACTATCAGCTGCAACAGAGAAGGCAACATTATTTACAGCTGATGATGATGATGGAGTCTCATCTTCTTGATCTTCTTCTTGAATATCGAACTCATGTGCTTTCAGATGAGATAATAATGTATGATGACTCATCTCAGATAGATTCCTTGTCTCCTTGATCACAGTCACCTTCACTCTCCATTTGGGAGTAAGATATCTTAGAATTTTATTAGTAATCTCTTTCTCCGAATACTCATTTCCTAGTGAGCTTGCCTTATTCAGTATGTTTGTCAACCTCATATCTTGCTGATCAATTGTCTCATCAGCTTTCATCTTGAATGTGTCAAAAGTGTGAAGAACGGCTTGAAGCTTATTCTCCTTTATTTGATCAGTCCCTTCACACATTAAGGAAAGTTTCTCCCACATCTCCTTGGCAGTCTTGCAGTTCTTGATCTTTTCAATGTATTCCTTTGACAAAATCTCGATTATTTCAGTTCTTGCCACTTGATCCAAATTGAAGAGTTTTCTCTTAGCATCATTCAGTTCACTCTTCTTCTTCTCTGACTTCCTTCTTTCGCTGATCTCAGCTTCTGGAGTCTTGCCATCACTTACTGCTTCCCAGTAGAATTTGATAGGCCCTTCCTTCAGAACATCCAGCATCCTATCGTGAATGGCTCCAAGATGATTCTCCATTCTGAATTTCCAGTAGTCATAATCCTCAATGGAGAATTCTGGCAACTTCCTCGTCTTGGATCCAATCTTCTTGTACGAAGCTATATCTGCAAGTGGTTAGATAAAATGCACACAAGATTTTCAAAAACAGTTTTCAGGGATCTGTCCAGGTGACCACCAAAAGCTTTCTCAGGTTGTGGTCTTTTGAACACACAGCTCTGATACCACTTGTTGGTCCCAAATGCAGGTTTTAGAGTAGGAATACCCTGAGTCAAGTCTAGAAGGGGGGGTTGAATAGACTTGAAGGGATTCAAAACCTTTTTCAAATTTTTGGTTTATTTCAAAATCAGCAGACTACTTGAGATAGTCTGAATTTGAAAATTGTGCGCCGTGTAAACTTGTGCGGAATCGTTTTAGTGAAAATCAGTTTTAGGTGATGTGCACAAATAAAGAACAGGAAATAACGACGCGAGACACAAAAAATTTATAGTGGTTCGGACGAAAGGTCCTAATCCACTCTCCACAATCCAACTGGAATTGTGGGGATCTCCACTAACTTCACTCATTCACTCACTCACAAACTTCGAGAGTACTACTTTCTTACAATCAGTCAATGCTTAAATAGCGATCGACTTCTAACAGCTTCTACAAAGTTTTACAAAAGATAAGTATCAATAAAGGGTGTTGAGTGCGAGTAATGATTTTGACAGAGTTTCGATAAGTTTGAAGTGCGTGTAATTCCGATACTGAAATCATCACTGTTACTCTAATTTATAGGGTCAAATAACTAGCCGTTGGGATAGACTAGAAATCTGAGATCCTATAATCTCGTATTCAATCAATCATTGAGATTGATTGAATCTTCTTAAGTCTTCTGTCTTCTAAACTTGGCTAAGTCTTCTTCTCTATGAAAGCTTCGGATCTTCTAGGCAGTAAGGTTGGTTCCCCCTCACTAGAACCTATCTAATCCTAACTACTCATCAGTTGACTAACAGGTTCAGCTGGTCCTATTATCATATCATCAAAACATCTAACAAGAATATCCTAACAGGTTGCCTCCCATTTAGCGCTAAGTTTTACGTCTTCAAGACGGACGTTATTAACAAAATTTTAAACTTCCCTCATCGGAATGGCCAAGGATATCGATCCTCGTTGCCAATATACTTTAACCTTTGAGGTTCTCGATCAAGAAGGCTTGCATCAAGATTCCACCACTCTCCCATTTTTTTCCACATTTTCTCATAAGCACGACCCTCTTCCTCTTTCCTTCTTATCCCTATCCATTCCCCTTTTCTATTGTCTAGGATACCCAAGAGACTCTTCAATTCTATCCTTGGGTCAACTCTATGAAGAGGCATGATAAAATCACAATAAAGTCATTATCATTTAAAGTGCAAATGGAAAAGATTAAGGATTTAGAAATGCTCATTTTGATTTTCAATTCATATTCCACTTCTTCTTGATGTTCTTCCTCTTTCTTGCTCATGCCAATACAAGTACTTTCCTCTTCACCATTGTTGACAAGTGAAATGACAACTTCTTTCTCTTCAATTGGGTTCTCTTTTTCCTCTTCTCCTTCTTTTTCTACTTCTTGATTCCTATCAATGCATACAAGAGAGGTATCATATTCATTATCTTCATAAAGAGAATTAGTACAAATATTAAGATAAGACGGGTTGAGAGAATTCTCATGATTTTCTTGTACATAAGAGGCTATGATTTCTTCATAATCTTCCTCAAGCAAACTCCTTACTAAATCATAGTCCAACTCTTGTTCTAGCTTCTCTCTTTCCACTTCTTTCTCTTCAACTTTTTCTTCATCTCTTTCTTCTACCTCTTCTCTTTCATTCTCTTCTTTCTTAACTTCTTGTTTCTCCCCCTCTTCTAGTTGATTTTCCACTAGTCTTGCAAAATTTTCATTTTGAAACTCAAGAGATATAGCTTGACTCATATCCTTAATACCTTCATCGAGTATCCGGTCAAAGTTATCTAATATCCGATTAGTTTCCTCATATCCCTGTTTTAACTCTTCGGTCAACTTCAACATGTAAGCTAGCATCTCCTCAGTGGTCTTTTTTCCTTCATTTTGTTCATACTCTTGATAATGAGAGGGAGTTTGTGACATTTGCTCATCATACTCAAAGTTTCTTCCATCATCATAATAAGATCTTCCCAAAACTTCTTGATATCCTAATTCATGCCATGGATCAAATTCTTGACCACAGTGCTCATCGACATAGTTTGGTAATTCTTAGTATGAAGTCATAGGAGGAGGGGGAAGATATGAATATTGATCTTGATAGTGGTATGGATAAGGATTGTGATAGGAAGTATATGAATATGGACATGGTTGGGGAGGATAAGGATCTTGTTGAGGTGGTGATTGGTATGGAGGATAAACCATGCTATGGTTGTAGCTTTGATCCCACGAGTAGTAGTTGTATTCATCCATCTTGTTCAATTTTCGATCACACCTACAAAAGAGCAAGTATCAAATCCTCACAAGAAAAATGAAACAAAATAAAAGAAAGCAAATAAAAAGGCAACTAATAGTAGCACTCTACAAATCCTAAGTCTCACTTAAACACAACCTCACCTCCCCGGCAACGGCGCCAAAAACTTGATTGCGCGAATTTGTGTTCTCACACAAATTCGCTAAGCCTACAAGTGTATAGGATCAATGTAGCGGTAAGCTTGACCAAGTAATAAAATTATATCGAACCCTAGGGAAGTGATCTAGTGTAAGGAGACAATGAAATTTGGAGTGCTACTAGACCTAAGAAAGCGGTAAATGTTTTCGGGTTTTGGATTTAACAAAAATAAAATCAAAGCAACTAAATTAAACTATCTAATTAAACCAACTAAGATGAAGAGAGGATGTGTGCTTAGGGTAATTTCAATTAAGTGGGTTTCGTGAACTATTGTGTCTATGTCTAATCTCGATTCATCAAACAACCAAACTAGAGAAAAACCCTCACCAAATTAAGTAAACGCAGCTCTCGCTTGTTGTCCACTCAACCTAGTGCCTAATCGTGAGTGTTCTAGACGACCTATCCCCTCTCGGTGTAATAGACGTCCTAACAAAAGCATTCAACGGTTCATTCAACACAACAATACACCTAATAGAGCAAATGCAGCTCTCGCTTGTTGCCTACTCAATTAAAATGCACAATTATAGAAGAACAATCCACTAAAGCTCAAAAAATCCAACCATTAATAATTTAATCAATCATTCCACTCAATCACACACTCAATCAAGAAAACGCAACTCTCGCTTGTTGGTAACTTAATTAAAATACATAATCAAATAAGAACAATCATGTAAAGCCCAATTAATCCACAAATTAGGAATTCAATCATTTAACAAAACAAAATTAAAACACAAACACAATAAAATCACTAATCCTCCCTAAATATTCATCACCCAAAACACAATAAAATTAGCTCATGATCAATCTCATCAAATCCATAACAATAATAAAGCAATAATCTAAAAACATTAAAATTAAACCTCCAAATGAAATATATAGAAAAAATATCACCTCAATGGAATTCAAATACTTGGTCCTTGCTAAGAATTGAAAAATACTCACTAAATTCTAACTAAAAATTGCAGAAAATTAAAACTCTAATCTAATGTGTGTAATGTGGGGGGGGGTGGGGGGAGGAGCTCCCCACTTTCTTGGAGAGAAAGCTAATGGCCGAAAAAAATGTGTGTTCTGTTCTCCCTGGAATACTGAATTTCTTTCTTTTATATCAGTGGGCCTCAACCCTTCTGTCTTCATTGGGCCTCATATCCAAATAATTTTTAGATTTTCTCCCTTGCAAAAAACGTGTAACACCTCTTTTAAGTTAGGAATAGAACTAGCAACTTTTCCTCACTCTGCCCCAAGTTCTTGAAACCAACAGAAGCAAATGTTGTTTTAGAGCGTCTCCAACCCTGCGCTCAGCGCCAGGGTGGAGACGCCTTTT